>WSXT02036529.1:0-12511 GCA_011762715.2 Neuroterus valhalla
GGTTGGCAACTCAATATTTGTAACGCGCTCCGAACAAAGGGACCTAAGAGCAAAAAAATTGATTTCAGGATTATGGTCGTTTAATATTATTAAGGGTTGCTTTTTAATTGTTCGTGAACAGACAATATTTGTAGAGTATTTTTTGAGCTATTGCAATTTAAAAACAGCCGTTTCAGCTGAAGCCTGTCCAGCTCTCGCCTGTTCCTTCCCTTCTCCTCCAAAATCAGCATTTTCGCTCTTGGGTCCCTTTCTTCGGAGTGCGTCACATTTAATATTTTCTCGTCAGAAATTTATCTCGGGTTATTTCACCCGGTTTTTTGTCACCAGCCACGGACTAAACCAACTGCCTGATGAAGTCAAGATGTTAAAAATTAAAATTTTTTTTAATGAAAATCGAAATTCGTTGCGCAGATCTTTTAGCAGGTACAATATTAGGTTATTGGTGTGATCTAAAGTTCGTCTCGTAATGATGTTGTCATAAAACAGCAGAAAAGTTTGTTGAAGGCAACTTGCGGCACCCCTGGATGCTTTTTTAGAGCTACTAACTTATTTTATTCATCATTAACTGATAATATTTATTATTATTCTATAATGTATAATATAATGGAGTGAACTTCTGGAAAGGGTGTATGTCCGATTTTTTCCGGGCTCCGTATACTTATGTATTTTGACGCGCTGATTACGAGTATGATAGTGAAATTTAGCGTACAGCGGACTTTTATGGTGAAATCATGAAAAAACCATGAAAACACATTTTCTGTAGCTAGGATTTTTTTAAAGGAATTATAGTTTACTAAAAATCGAACGATTTTCACGCATTTCCGTCGGCATCTGGGAGCGGAAACTGCACGATTCTGGGGAGAATTTATTGTGAGCCGCCGGACCGAAATACGCTGAAATCGGCAAATCGCGTATGTCAAATGAAGAGATTCCCTCTCCATTTTCACTCTGTCATATCCGATATAGGGAGTCGATGTTTTTGGTACAGTACATTGCCGTACGAAAATGCGCGAAACCGCCGACCTTGAATAAAATATCGTGTGTGATATTCCCAGAATATCAGTGGTGAACGATTTTCATGTTATAAAAAATGCATAAAATACACAAATGGATACAGCATTGCAATAAGCGCGTCAAAAAACATAAGCATACGGAGCCTGAAGAAAATCGGACATACACTCCCGTCAAAAATATACTTACGGATTCCATACAGAAACCGTAAGTTTTTCGTACGGAAACGTACATTTCCCGTATAATATTCGTACGGTTGTCGTTCAGATTTTTACCAAAAAAAACCGTACGATTTCCATACAGTGACCGTTCGAATTCTGCATAATTTTGGTACGTAATACATACGCATTCTGTAGGGTGGTCAGTTGGTCGTGGGGGCTAAGGCATGAGCTATGGACCCACTTCGTCTGGTTGCGGGTTCGATTCCCGTCTCGCACCCTGGAGAGGTTATGTAAAGGATAGGAGGTGTGTCATGTACAGACTCTCAAACCCGTAAAAGGGAGAGTATAAACAAATGTTCCATTCCAACATACGCATTCTGTATAATATCCGTACAAATTATGCACGGTTAACCTGCAATTTTTAAACAATTCGTATCTACTTTAAAAATTTTTTTTATCACATTAATATTTAGGATGGTATGAGAAATTAATCAAAATCAATATATGAAAATCAATAATGCTAGTTGCTATATTTATTTTAATGAATATAAGTATGTACATAGTAATTATTATTCACATTTTTTAACAGTAGATCGTAGGACATTATACAAAATGCGTATGTATTACGTACAAAAATTATGCAGAATTCGAACGGTCACCAAATGGAAATCGTACGGTTTTTTTTGGAAAAAATCTGTACGTCAACCCTACGAATATTGTATGGAAAACGTACGGGTATCGTACTGGGATCTGTGCGGAAACCATACGGTTTCTGTATGGATTTCGTAAGTATATTTTTGGCGGGGACCCTTTTTGGAAGTTCATCCACATAATAATGTACCGTATGATAACGTACGTACTTTCATACGTCGTTTTCAATGTCATTCCCTACGTTATTTGCGTCAAGAGTCGTCATATTTTCAATACATTAAACCAGAGGCGAACGCAGAAAATTCTTTCGGGGTGGGAGGGGGTGTTGACTGAGAAATTTTTTGATACCATTTCGTCGTTAAAAAGTATGAATTCGATGTTCCAATTTGCCATAGTTGGGAAATTGGAACATTTTCTTAAAGCAGGAAATTAATTTAAAACTAGTACGCGTAGGGTAATTATTGAGAAACAGATTTTTTAATTTTTCAAAACTATTTATTAGGTCAAAAGTTATCAACATAGAAAGTTGGATAAAAACGTTAAATTTTCGTCCTTCAAGAAATCGTAACTTCGGAAATACACATTTGACGAAAAAATTACTAGAAATCTTTCCTTCTTAAGGGGTATTCTACCCAAGGCGGTTGAAAAAATGGATTTTTTTCTTCTTCCATGTTTTCGTTTTCAATTATATAAAGAATGTGTCTGCAAAAGGATATGCCCTTAAAATGTAAAATTTCCAAGTTACAAGGCCATGGATATAACGATGCTGGTTCACGCTTTATATTATTAGGTATGAGCACCGGTCAAGTCCTTAAATGCTTTATCAGTCACGCTTTTCCTGATTGTATATTTTCAAATTTCACCAAGTAAAGAAGACCATGAATGTATGGTGCTGGAATTGCGGATTAACTGTTAACTGTGCTATTGGTAAGCAGTGTCCCTTTATATCTTTAAACGCTTTTTTCTCGAAAGTATATTTTTGAAACTGATTGACACGATTACTTAAAAAGTACTTGTCTGGTTGCTTTGAAATTTTACCAGTTCTCTTGGCAAATACATAGTTATGATCGGTACTACGATCTTGCGAAAATCATTTGTTTAAATATTTTTTTTATACAATGAAAAATAACAAACAGGGGGAAAATCATAATTCGGCGTAAGAAGTAGTGTAAAATAGTTTGAAAACCATATATCAAATATCTTCTAGTACCGACCATAGCGACAAGTCTACTGAACACAAAGAATGTGACTTTTTGTGTTTCGGATAATTTGAACGTGCAAAATCAATAAATCATGTCAACCGTGGAGAAACTTTTTTCTGCAGCCTCAACTCCAAGACGTTACCATTAAAGTTAAAATCAATATTTTATTTTAATGAAAATTGTAATTTGTCAATAAAATCATGTAGTTCAGCAAACAAAAAGTTTCATTCCAAAATTTTCAATGGTTTTCCTTCTACAGCAACTCAAAAAAGTAGTAATTTCTGGGCCATTTGGATAGAATACTCCCTTAACATAAGACATATTTTCAGAAAAAAATTCTCCGACATGATAAAATAATTTTTTCATAATTTGTTTAAATAATAGCGATTTAAACGAAACGTACAATTTTTTTGGGAAAACAATCGACATATTCAGATTCAGCGACTCAAAATACATAAGAATAAACCATAATTTTTCGTGGACTTCTTATTGCATATGGGAAGGTACCCAGCTCCCGGACTATTATAATTTTCACCCACAGGGATTTGAAGGGGAAAAATAATGGCGGACTGTGTATTCGATATTGCATTATTCTTCTGAAAATTTTCGTCCCAATATGTTTTTATCTGAACTTGTTGAGCAGTCATTTTTATATTATTACTTGGAAAAAATCATTCAGCATAATGCATTGTTTTTTATATATGCTTATTCTTATAAGTGTTTACACTAATACAGCAAAAGTAATCATAGAATTCAACAGTCTCCTTAATGGAACTAATGAAATCATTACGAAATTTTTCATGAACGAATGTCGTATCCTAAGATGGATTCAATTCTAAGATATCTAGGTGATCCAAAACTATCGTGAGTTGAGAAATAGGAACGAGGTCGATTATGCGAACATTTGCTTTAATTAAATAGTACGTGCAAAAGTCGGAAACGAGTTTCACAGGAAGACGAACAGCTCGAATAAAAAAATTATGAAATTACTGGGAGCGCAATCTGTTTTCACTAGACCTAATTATGTACAAGTTAACTACATATACCATTGTTTTAATTCAAAAATTTGCATAAATAGTAATATAAACATATCAGAAGGAACAAATGACAAAGATTTGAATATTCGAATAAATTGTTGAGTACCTTCTTCATTGCAAAAAGATGCAGTACCCATTTGGAAATTTTGAAATGTTCAGATAGTTCTTTAATCTCATACAACCTATGAATTAATAAATGAATTAATTATTAAATAAAATAATAAACAATTTGCGTTTTAGTCCTGGCCTTGAGAGTTTTCATATACAACTCATATTTATATTTAATTTATACAATTAAATAATCAAAATCTATACCTGCAGTAAATAGAACACAGACACTTTCAAAAAGTTTACGTTTCAGAGAGTACGAGTAATACTTACCGCAGAAATTAGTGCTCACGTGAATCCCTCGTTAGTCACAGTCAGTGCAAAACAGCTTCTCAATGTAACCTACCTGCATGGTTAATTAATTGGTAATTAATTAGATAGTCTGTTTTCATTTTACACGAGAATATCAATTTGGATTTGATGCTGTTATTTTCTGTTCATCAATCTGATTCCTACGATTTATATCAACAAATTAAGATAAACACAGTGTTTATCAAAACTTCAAAATTTGCAATACGATATTCATGCATACGAAATATGGGGTAATCAGGAGAGGGAACGAAACCTTTAACACAAGTTTTGATAAGAATTTTAATATTAATTTATGTGTCTCCTATATTGTATAACGTATGTGAAGTTTTGTGAGAGGTCAGGTTTTCTTGTTTTGAAGCAGTACCCACTTATTATTATAGTTGTTCTTATTGCCCAACTCTTATAATATAATTGAAGAGATTTTATTCAAATTCGAAGAGCGACAACATATCACTGAAAAAAAAGAATACTTGTACCAAGTAAAGTTTATTTGGCTCAAGTAAATGGAGCCCTGAAAGCGTGCTAACAAATATTTATTGGAAACAAATAAATATATGCAATTTGGATGAAAAATTTATTTATCTCAGCCAAAAAAATTTTAATAGGATCAACTTAACATTGTTTGATTCAAAAGGACGAGCTATTTCTCGTCGGGTAACATTTCTTTGAATGAAAGAAATGTTAATTCGAGATAAAAATAAAAATGTCAAATTCAAGCAATTGTTTTATATGCTCAAACCCCTATTTCTCTATCTCAAATTCTCGAAAATTTGAAGTGAAACAATATCCTAGTGATTCAAATAAATATTTCCTTGGCCCAAAAAATGCGAGCGTTCAGTATAGTAGAGTATTGTAGTACATAGTTTTCTAAATGAACTGAATTTGTTCAGCTTTAATTATAGTTAAAATCGTTATCAATTAGTAATTATCATACATAACTAATTCAAAGAATTGACATAATCTGAAATCTGGATGAACCTGAAACAGAAAAATACGATGAAAAATCTACCTTATCCAGCCGGAAACAAACTTGTGCCCGTTGAGTGTCAAGTCTACAGCGATAATCACGATGCTACTGCAACATGAGAGCTGATCAACCATAAATGTCAAATGACAATGGATGTCCAAAAAATGCTTGATTGGTATGAATGCATCAACTCTTTATATCAGGAAAATATGTTCCTAACTTAATGAATATTCTATCGAATCAAATCATTATTTATTTCATGTAAGTAAACCTAAATACTTAATCCAAGACTGGAAAATAATTCGATTCAAATACATCTTGTTCAAGTCAAAGAATCAAAATAATTGGATCAAAAAAAATTTCTTTGTGGGCCAAATCAGATTTTAAGGAATCTAGATCTTCCCAATCAAAGTACTCAGTTCTTCGATCGGAGGAAATATTAATTTTAATCAAGAGAATACGGCAAAAGGATTCATTTAATCAGGTCAGCAAAATATATGTGCCTGATTCAAATAAAAATTACTCTTGTGAAAGAATATTCTCGTGATCCCAGGAAATAGGATTTAAGTAAATGCATTTACTCGTTCCAAAAGTTTTTTTTTCAGTGTATTTTAAATAAACGACATTCCGTGTTTGATGGAAGTTATATATATCCATTAGGAATTCAAGGATAAAAATTTTGAGCAATTACAGGTGTCTTAACGAGGAAAAGAGTCTTCGTCGAAAAGGAAAGTTTTCAATATTAAGTGGTGTTGGAACTCACAACTTTATGAAATCCACTCTGGAAGTGTCGGTGATTCGATTTTGAGGTTCCAATATCTGACCTCAAATGAATATATCTAGAAAATATTGTTTTAGGAACTTTATATTATACTTCAATCATTTTCAAAATAGATCCTCAAAATTCTAGGATAATATGTATATACTGAGGATAAGAACTTATTACTGCAGAGATCAGGTTAAGAAATCAAAAACGTGGCTGTGAAAAATTAACAGAAGTAATTTTTTACATTACCATCAGAGAAGGTATAAGAGGTTTGAGTAAAATTGTTCCCTTCAGCCCGTTTTTGTCAAATGTCCACGTTTTGAGACACTCTGAAACCGGAAGAACGTTTCAAAATACGATTAAAAAAAAGCCAAAAGTTGAGCCACCAAAAAAAACTACCAATTTGTAATGAACTTTTTTAAGAAGATACATTAAAAATGAAAAAATCAATATACTGGAAGAACGACACAAGGTATAATATGTTTAATAACAAAACTGTTGGCCTGAATTAAATCTAAAAACTTGACATTCACATTTTTTTGATAGGAAGCGCGCATTTTTCATTCTTAAAAACAAAACAATGAGAATATGTTCATTCCAATATCAATGCCCATCATGGTTTGTAATACTAAATACCTCTTGAAATGTTCGACATTTATCAGGGGATCTGCGAAAAAAGAATACAGATAAATGATGAACGAATATTGAAGTAATCATCGAAAATAAAAGTTTAACTACATTTTGCTTTACCTGAAAAAAGTCCTGGATCGAGGTATATCGAGTAATATAACAAAAATTTAATATATTAGAATAAAAAAGAATATAGAAACGTTCGAGTTTCGGACAAATTTTGATCGAGTGTGAAGCACGAGGCACGCAATGAAAATGTAAGCTTTAACAAAAGAGAATTAAGAATCACCAAATTACAGTAGTGGCCGTCTTGGTTTCTAGTTTCAAAAGATCTATTGCCGAATGTAGGGAAGTACAAAGACCAAGCACGAAGCGTGAGATTCGACTGACGCGCGCCCCGGGCGCGCTTTAACTTGCGAGCAAAGCGAGCCGCGCGCATAGCGCGCGATGAAAGTATTCTCACGCAGCGGGCAGATTCTTAAAATTATTTCTGTGTATCAAAAATTGTATTCTTTTTCCTCGAGAGTATACATCTTCGATTCTCATTCTCAGACCAAAAAGGATGTTCGCAAAATTGATTGAAGATAGCGATTTTCTATTTTTTGTGACAAATTCATAATCGAAGATGTTTTCTTTAAAAAATGGTTGCATATTAAATAACTATAATTGTTATTACATGGAGAAATAAACATTTAATATTTTTGTTAATTTTTTACAGCCTAATTTTCAATATTTCGGCTTTGTCTAAATTGTAGGTTTTTCCCTGGTATATCGAGTTTTCCAGAATTTGCACATGCAAAATGTCATTAAGATGGAAAGGTGGGACACACGTTTTTTGTACCAAAAAAATGATAAAACCTTGTCAAATATTCATTTAATTATATGACTCCTCCATGATTCCTGATATTTTAAAAGTTTTTCGATAATGTAAATGAGAATGAGCGTTCGTACGAATAATAGCTATCGCTGGAGTAAAAGGTTAGGCTTCTCAAAAAATGAATTTCAATTAATCAAATACATTACATACAACTCATTATAAATTCTAGGAATAGTAGTTTTAAAAATTAGATATAATGTTTTGAAACGGCAATTTTTTAAAAGCTTTTGAAATGATAGCAAAGTTTGCTACGGTTATGATGGAACATTCCAGGAGAACACAAGTAAAGTAAGATAAATGTATGCCCACTTACTCAGGTCACTTCATTTAAAACAAAATAACAGATTTCATAGCAGAGAGCATTTTGATAATCATTCTAACAAAAGATCGAAAAGCGAAATGTTCTACTATAATGATAGATTGCACTCCTGATGCAGGTCACCTAAAACAAGTGACTTTTATTATACGCTTATTCGTTGATATATACCAAAATGAACGGGAATTTGAGATTCGTGAATATTTGCTTGTTTTTTTTTTAAATTGATGAATCTACAGGTAAAGGTTTAACATATTTTGTCATTGAAAAACTCAAAGCTCTTGACTTGAATGAAGACGATATTCAGGGACAATGTCACGATGCGTGGTCAATTCTAAAGAGTACAAAGCATTATCTTGCAAATAAATTTGAGAGCTTTGTTCGTTCTTTGTGATCCGCACAGCTTAAACTTAGCCAAGGCCAATGTAGAAACTGTAGTTTTCTTCGAAAGTGTATAAGAATGATATAACTTTCTCACGGTGTCTGCAAAGAGATGGGACGTTATAATTTCTGATCTTCCTCAATATAGTTAGAAACAGCTATAAGGAATGCGATGGTCTTGTAGAAGTGACTCCGTAAGACCTTAATGACACCGAGTTGATGAAGTTCATGATAGTTTGATTAAAATCTCACAGGAAGTTAGTGATATGTCAGAGAGACACCAAGTTCTATGCTGGACAAAAAAAATCAAGAGCTTTGAGTTCCGGTGTTCTTTTGTAATATAGATAGAGGGATAAATATACAATGTTCTTATACAATGTTCCTTAACACTATGACCGCTCGCTCGCGTTGTCCTGTCTTCCTCACTTTGCCTCGCACGCACGTTTCACCAGCCTCACATTGCAAAACTCTGCCTCCGCGGTTCCTACCTATCTCTTATCTACGATGACTCATTTGCTATTCCTTATCTACTATTTACATTACTCACATTGATCTTACATCTACTTCCTCTCCTCCTTACACATCTATCTCCATTCCTCCTCCTGCTTCCTTCTCTTTCTCTCCACTTTACCCAGCAACCCTTTCACCTATGCAATCGCCCTTTTCTATCCTCTTTCATGCAGTATTCCCTCCATGCTTATTCTACTCCTTTCCACCTCCTCACATTCTTCCACCCAGTGTTCCACCTTTACATACCCCTTCCCTCACAACCCACACATTCTTTTCTCCTCAAGAAGCTAGAACCTATTAAAGCCCTCCATGCTTCCACATATTAACCTTGTTATTATCTCCGGACTTCCTTTCTCTCCTTTGTCACACAAATATCGCGCTCTGTCTATTAGTATAATCCACCTTCCTCCACCACAATCTCATAAGCCTACTTCCCCTTTCTTCCAAGAATTTTTCTTCATACTTACACGCTTGGCTACCTGTCAGGATCCCTAAACTCGTTCTCCCCGTCTCCTGTCTAACGATATAACTAGGTATGCTACTGTCCAACCCCAGTGTCCATTTGATGTACCTCTCCTATACCCTATCAACTTCCCCACTTTTCTTCCACCCCCTACACCTCTAATCCATACAGTAGCACACTCATCACAAGTCAGTCGAACAGCTTCATCCTCCTTTCAAAGTCATCTGCAAACAACATCTTTCTCTATCCCCACACCTGCTTCATCACAACATTTCCCTCCTTACTCTCTCTTTTATATGACCATTCACTTCCCCGTTCCTCCTGAATATAAAAACCACGTACACAAACTTATCCACCTCCTGCACAACCGCGACCTTCCACTTCCAATCTCCTCCCTTATCCCTTTCACCCCGTCTCCTGAATACCATAACCTTGGACTCCTCCGCCTTGAACTCTAACCGACTCCTATCCAGGTATCTTCTCAATCTATTCATCATCTCCTTCAAGGCCTTCTTGCTTTTTGCCACCAACACTAAGTCATCTGCATATGCGAGTGACCAAATTCTAACTCCTGCCGCCCCTCTTACCCTATCCTTGGTCTCTCCATACACCTTCACTTTCCTCTCGATCAGACCTTTCTCTACTCCCCTTTCCTCCCCTGCTCCCTCCCCTCTCACCCTATCCTTGGTCTCATCATACACCTCCATTTTCCTCTCGATCAGACCTTTCTCTACTCCCCTTTCCTCCTTTGTCTCCCCTTCTTACGCTATCCTTGGTCTCTTCATCATTTCGCAGTCTCTCCGCCAGTACCATCGCTTATGCTTTGAACGCCGTATTCATCAATGTGATTCCTCTATAATTTTCCTGCTTATCCCTGTCCCCTTTCTTATACAGTGGCACTATCAATCCCTCTCTCCTCTCTCCTGGAAATCCCTTACCTCTCCAAACCTTCTTAACTACCTCTTTAAGTTTGTCTCTAACTATTGTTGTACCAAATATCCATGCTCCGTTCTGCACACCGTCTAAGCCTGCTGCCTTCAACCTCCTTAACTTTCTCATTTAAATTTCTATCTTCTCGTCATTCAAGTCCATCCCCCTTCATCCCTCGTTCTTCTACTGCCCTTATCTATTTTTCGTTGGTCTCAGCCCTGAAATGACTCTGAAAAACTCTCTCCACTCCTCACTTCTTATCTTATCACTTATTCCGTCCCTACTCTTTCTAAATCTATTATTTACCTTCCACACGTCCCCCTTGGTCTCAACACTTTCCAACTCCTCTCCCAGATCTTTCTCCTCTCCCTTGCTCTTTCCTTGTACCCATCATCCTAAACTTCACACCCTTGTCTTCAACCTCTTGCATCCTCTATCCCACCACCGTTTTACCATCAATTTTTTCTTATTTCTAAATCTTTCCTTTTGCACACACATTTTCGCCTTCACTTTCAGATCTTCCTATATCTCTTCCACTCACTCCCCTTCGGAACTTACTTCTCCTAACTGCTCCTGGTATTTCTCTATAGCCTCCCCCGTCCATATCTCTCTCTCCCATATTGAAACTTCTTCTCCTTGCCTTCTGCCGCCTTCTCCTCTTACCAACAAGATTAATGTCTGATGGTCCAATTCTATCCTCCCTTCTACTCCGAATCCTTCCATCTTCTCCCACCCTTGCATATTCATAACCACATAGTGTATCACTGATATCCTCACCTCTATCCAGTCTCTTAAAATATCCCCCTCCTTATTCATTACCGTGTCCTTTGACCTCCTTTCGAAACTTTCACCATCCACGTAGAGACCCCCTTTCCTCCCCATTCTCGCATTAGAATCCCAATCCTTAGTACAACCATTCCCTCCTCTCTCTCACCTATAACTTCTTCCAGCCTACCTTTAATCCTCTCAATCCCATCCCTGTTGTACACCGTCACAAACTTGCACGTTACCCCTCCTATCTTTACATCTCTCATTTGCTGCCCCTGTCCCTTACCATATCCGCAAATTTCTTCTTCAAACCCCTCCCTGATTCACGTTATAATATGCCTCCTAGGCCTACCTTTCTTCTTTAACCTGATCGCCTCTTGGAGCCTCCGCCTAAGCCCCCTTGGTAGCTTGGTTCTATCCTGCCCCACTCCTTGCTCTCCACCCGCGTTTCAACCAGCCCAACAACATCAAATCCCTGCACAAACCTCCAAAAGTCCTTCTCTCAACTCCTCTTTTTTCACATCCCAAACCAGCGTTTTCTCTTCTATTTTTATTTTCTTATATGCTACCTTCGCCGTTCTCCCTTCACTCTTCTCCCTTCTAGCTATGTCATCCAGCAGTCTTTGAATTTTTCTCTCTTTCACGTGAGATCGTCATCCATGTATACCTTCTTATCCTTAATCCTGCTTTTACTCCGCATTGCTGCCAACTTATCTTGCTAGTTCTCCAACTCCACCTACGCTTCTTCATTCCCCTTTTCCCCTCTAGCCTCACTTTAGCCACCTTGCCCTGAAACTCCCCTATGCCTCGTAGCAGCGCTTCTACTTCCTTCCGTTCTTCTCCGATTCTCAACTTTAACCCTCTTATCAAGATATTATTTCTTCTACCCTGCTTCTCTCCATTCTTAACTCCATTGCCCTTATTCTTTCTCTCGTCACCACCTTCTCCTTCTCGTTACCACGCCCTTGCACTTTCTCTCCAATAATGCTCTCTATCTTGTCCCAGATACACTTCTGCTCTCTTTCCGCCCTGAAACTTTTCTCATATTCAACCTACTCTCTAACTCCACAAACCTTTTGTCTGTCCTTTTCATCCATGCCCTGATATCCTCTTCCATCTGTTTTATATAATCTCTTTCCTTCCCTATCAACACAGTCACTGTCTCTAAACTTCTTACTTCCTCCCTCAGATCTTTCATCTCTCTTACCCATTCCTCTGCCCTAATCCTTAAGTCCTTCCTCATACCCTTGACTTCCTCCCTGAGCGCCCTGATTTCCGAAATTAGAAACCCTATCGTCTCCTTGTCCAGCTGCTCTCCCATTTTTGTAGGTGACCTGCGGTTTCTATCGCTTCAGTTGCCTAGAGTTTCTTGCCTTCACGCGCCCCCCCCCCCCCCCCCCCCCCGCCACCCCCCCCCTCCC
>WSXT02036541.1:0-13509 GCA_011762715.2 Neuroterus valhalla
AGGGAGTTGATTCCTTTTTTGCTTGCGGGGTATGGAGAGGTGCAAATTTATTGAAAGCAGAAGTTAGAAATGATGTTGAACGAATTACCTTACTATTAATATCTCTTCCTGTAAAAATGCTACTCCAGTCATAAGTAGAGAGGTGCTCGCAAAATTTGACTTTATCTATATTGGAGAGATTTCGTAAAGAAATCGGAACTTTATTAGAGGGAGGAATCAAGGTGAAATGAAAATTCGATACTAAGAAGGTCATGGTTAGAAAGCAATGATATTGAGTGTTGAGTGTACGACTTCATCTTATATAAGTCGTCAAGAATCATCAAGTCAATCCACGAACTAGAGTGATGAGTGTGGTAGGTGGAATTGTATGGAACGATAAATAATCCCGAAGAAAAAACTACACTGAGAGAGAGGTTGTTCGGCCAGTGCCATCATGCTATGGTAGCGACTAGATGCATGAACAGCTTGGTAGTCGTACTAAGAATGAACGGGAGAGGGACAAATGGCAAGTATGGTCAGCGCGCTCTCTTGATTACGCCAGTCTCTCAGAGCGCGGGAAGGCTAAACGTTCCGAAGGGCACTGCTAATACGCTTGCGTCGCTTGCTGGCGGCACAAAGTTGCACGGCCACTGCGCTTTTTTCGAGCTACCTGCCATGTACGGGTTTTGCGTGTTGACTACATTTGAAGCGCAGCGGCCATACAATTTCACTCTCAGTCTACTGATTTCAAATGATGCGTTAAGTTCTTCGAGGCATTGGGATATGTGTTAGGATCACTGGTTAGAACAATATGATTATAGTTAGGTATAAGTTCGAAAATATCAGACTCGAGTTCCTTTCCGTAAGAAAAATTAGGAAGTTTGTATATGACACTCACCAAAATACTATCCAGGGGCGAAGATACATTGCTGAAAAGGTACTCTGCAGTTGGGTAATCAGCAAGAGGACTCTCTCTCACCTGTACGCCCCTCAAGCTGTCGTGTATATAGAGACAGCTCCCACCTCCTCTTCTCTCATCTCTATCTCTACGAAAAAGTGAATAGTGGTCAAGTACCACACGACTTGAGAGAATGCTAGGAGTGAGCCAAGTTTCAGATACGGCTATAATGTGGTAGAAACAAGACATAAAATAATGTTTGAATACAAGATAATGGGCTGGTAGAGATAGAGCGTTAACATGAAAGATATTCAAAGTTCCCATGGAGAATGTAGTAGTAGAGGATAAGATATATGTAAAAAAAGGAATTTTATGACGTCTATGTCGACCCTGAACCTTTGGTGACGGGAATTCCGTAACTGGGCGTGTTACCATGATTCGTATTATTGGAAATTTTTAAATGTATTTTCGACGCTAGCAGTGCGACCAGTAAAATGAATAAGCGCCAGCGCTCCCAGGTCTGGGTATTTATCTCCAGATCTGAGTAGACTTTTAAATGCCTACGATTTATCAATTTCTGGGAAACTTCAACATATTTGTTCTCGAAATCATACGACTTTTCTCTCGACTGATTCTTTTTCTTTCCACTCAGGGAGCAAATTAATATTCTTCGTTTCTAATTTAGTGAATGAAACATGAGAATCGGGTGATTTTCCACGAAAATATGGGGATAGATATTTCTGAATAAAATTGGTGTACCACAATTATAATCAATATGAAACCCTTCAAATAGAAAGCCAAAATATATTACATTTACAATGGTGTGTTTTAGTTTTCAACTAAAATAGAAAAATTATTTATTACTAAAATAGATAATATTTAACAAAAGAGTTGAGTTTTCGGGCTGAAACCATTTTCAACAGAATTTGTATGAAATAGTTACAGTTTTATCGAAAAATATCAAAGTTAATATTTAATCCGACGCAAACATCTAAAATTTGAAATAAAAATCCGTTTAGTCAAACTATACAGAGATGAATCGTTTTAGGAAAATATAATTGTGTTCCCTTCAAACAAAAAAATGTTTTGATATTGAATCAAGCAAAGTTTAATTCTTGACTGATGTATAATTTTCTTGTCCAGGTGAGATATAAAAATTTAAAGATGTAGATTTTTTTTTGGTTTACTGGTCTCATTTATTTTGAAACTTTCTAACGTTACGCTCTTCGACGAAGAGCTTCCTCAGAACAACAACTACGAGTAGCCATAATGAGCGCAAATGAGTTAAACTATGAAGAAAAAGTGTGAAAGAGTGAATGAGTTTTTGAAGCGAAACATTGCTTCATGTGTTCAACTGTTAAAAACTCTGGGATTTACTCACTTCATCCACTAAACCCAGATTAGGTATAAGGAGATGTCTTGTCTTAATAATAAAATTTTTGATTTGACATTCCAGTTGCCATAACCGTGTTGATTTAAGATTTAAAATAATGGTTCATCTTATTAATGTAATTGTGAAGAGTTTCTGTGTTAATAAGAGTTCATGGGAATGAAGTTTACCTAATCCTATAGAATTGCTTCCACCTCTCGAAATTATACTGATTCATTTTGTTCTATTAGTTGTTTCTTTAACGAAATTATCAACATGACTGTTGAAAGTAACATTATTCCTGACTAAATTGTACCTTTTTTCAGAGAAGCTATTTTGTTCTTCCTGTATGAATCAATAAAGAAACAGTACCTCGTGGTATGAAGATGCATCTAGCATTACAAAAGCGGAAACACTGTGGTGTCTACATGGCATCATCAGCCATAAATCCATGAGAACTCTAGCGAACGATATGAATCTGTTCAAAACGATGTTTCCCGATCGTTAAATCACTTCTAAATAAAGTCAAAATAGCCAAAATTGGCTATACTATATTTTACGGTCTTGCACCCGATCGGTTCTTGCCTCGGTTGCATGCACACTTTTTCTGACTGGGCTCCCCAATATCTTTTTGTCGTGATTGGAGGAATAAGTACTTTGCTCACTAATACCCTAGTGATTCCATTAACCTTGGTTTGTTCAGTCTATTTGTAAGGTGTTTGGTGTTGTGGTGCATCTTGTTTTTTAAGTGCTCGAGCCCTTTATATGCTCAGTTGAAGCGTCCTAATGTGTCCTTGTGTGTTGAGTTGCTTTACATTCACGGATCAGTGTATATATTCTAGCACCTAAACTTTCTCTTCCTTATCTTTTACACATACAAACAATGGCGAGTGATAGCATACTTTTGCATGAATCTATTGACAAATTAACTAAAGCATCAAGCTACTCACCCTTTCTCATACTGAACTGCGCAAGGAGGTTTAAAACCTGAATGATATCAGTAAAACTATTTCCTCCGAATTTGTTAGAATACAGAAAAGGTTCTTCATACTCGAAAATGAAGTAGCGGTCCCCCGACAGCAAGATCGAGCAAACAATATAATTCTTCATAACTTACCAGATGACGAGAGATACAACAACGACATAATCTCCTCAGTCTTCAAATTATTTCGAAAGATCGACCTGAGAATTCCTGAAACTGCTTTTGTCGACGCGTTCCGACTTGGAGGCAGTGGAATGGACGCCTTATTTTCATCACATCCATCTCATCTCGGTGGCTCAGATCTGTCTTCAAAAAGATTTCCGAATTACGGGATTTAGATCTCTCCATCGCTAACGATCGCACCAGGGAATAGAGAGAAGAGAGGGAAATTCTACTTGAAAATGTGCGAAAGCTCAAGGATTCCAGCTATCAAGCAAATATGGGAAAAACAAATTAATAGTACATGGCAAGCCGGTTCAACCAGAAGAAATACAATCTCTCATTCAGGAGAGCGTGGCTGAGAACGACGAACATACTTTCGAAGATGCCACAGAAACATCTCTCAATGAATTAAGATCTCCCAGGCAGAGGAGAGGCCGCCTCCCCAAGAATCTTTCCTCCAAGAAACCTGGCCAGAATTTCGCCAATAAACGACTCGATACTCACTTCTGCCGGGGCCTCCCGAACAGCCCACAAACCAGACAAGCGACCAGCTTGATGAAAACTAAAACTAACGACTACATGCCAAACAATACAAAACTGAGCCAATCGACAAAATCAAAAACTCACAAGGACCCGAAGAATGATTATAAATCTTCGGAATAGCAACCGGGATCCCGTAAAAAAGATTCCACTCAGATCCCTGCCATGAACGCGAAAAATTCTTCTGCTCCAAGGCTTATTTTCTGAAACGTCTACGGATTATCCAATCTCACCAATTTTGAGAACACCCTTAAAAAACAACGATATTCTGTATATATGCGAAACGTGGTCAACAGCTGATACGGTAATATTTGCTTGTTTTCGTAATAGCTTCGACGTTATCATTCTCACTGACAACTATATCTTTGCGAGAATTGTGTTTTAATGTAGTGTTTTCATTCTGGGTCTAGTATACTTCTCATCATCCAAGGCTATAGAATATTATTTATTAAACTTCGATGATTCACTTGCGCAAGTATTTAAGGACAATCCAAACATCCCGTTAATTAAAGAAGGGGATTTTAATTTTCGTGTTGCCCATTCAAATCAGCTGAAGACTGCGGTCTTTTCAGACACAGCCTTCCCCGATAACAGATGTTCAACGGATGTTTTTTGAAATAGTAAGGGCAAGATACTAGTCGATTCCATGGAAAGGAACGATTTAGTTTTATTGAATGGTCGTTCCTCTAGCGAATCTCCAGCAAACATAACTTTTGATGGGCCTGCAGGCAGTAGTGTTGTAGATCTAGTATGGAGTTCTCGCGATGGGTTGTGGTTGATGTCTGACTGATCAAGGTCCTACCTATTAGGACATTCTCAGACTACTACCCTGTTTTAGTCAGCCTAGAAAACTATTCATTAACCTCGCATCGTAAATCTTGCAGGAATAAAATTTTGAAATATCATTTTGACGCGTCAAAATCAACTAAATTTTATACTCTCATGCTCGATAGGGAAGAGTGTTCCGTTGTAAACGGCAACGTTAATATTCTGGATGAAAACATTATATCCACCATAATGAAAGTTGCTCGCGGGTTAGGAATAAAACATATCGAACGGTACAAGAAAAAGCCGCAAACAATGGTTCGACAGAGAATGTAAAGAAGCTAAGAAGCTTGTTCTTGCTGCTCTTGAAGTTTATAGAAGGGCCGCCTTATCCGAACACACGCGTTTATTTTACCAAATCCTAAAGAAAGGATATAAAAACTCTTAATACTAAAAAAGATAGCATTCCAAACCAAAACAACACAATCACAGCAGACGCACGCAGGTCTTCTGACTTCTGAACCATCATCAACAGCTTCCGCCCAAAAAACCCTTTTCGGAATGTCATAAATAGCATTCTTGACCCAACTCTTGATTCTCACATAGCCGGCTTAGAAATTAAAAATAGCATTGCAAGATGTAAAGAAAGAGAGGCCTCCGGCTCCGACCTTATGAATTATAGTTTTTACAAAAGGCTTCCTGAGAATCGGTTACAGTATGAGGAGTTTCAATTCAATCGAATTTTACTACTGAAAAAATGCCTGGCTCTTGGGGTCAGCTTACAATATCCATGCTTTCCAAAAAAGGGGACATGTATGATCCTTCTTATTATAGACCTATAACACTGGTGATTTGCATAGCAAAAATCTGCACACAAATACTTTGCAGTCAGCTGACCAAATGGGTGACAGATGCAAATCTAATTCCAGAATCACAGTCGAGGTTCAGAAACGGAAGGAGCTGCATGGATAACCTATTTATATTTATTTCTCTGATACAGATTCGCCTCAGTTACCCAAGAGGTTCAGTCTTTATTGCTAAAAGTGCTTTTGACTCGGTTTGTCATGGAATGTTGTGGCATAGGCTACATGAGCTAGGCAATAAGTACAAAGTTGATAGATATTTGACGCAATTTCTATGAATCTGCATCTGTTGGAATTAGAGCTGGCAGCAACATGACTTGTTACGTCAAGGTCACTCGTGACGTTATGCTGGGTGAGGTTCTTAGTTCCCTTCAATTCATACTTTTTATTAGTGAGTTCGGCGATTTCCTTTTGAAACAAGGGTGCAGAAGCCTTTCTATCAATAGCAAAACAGAGGTTATGCAGATGACATTTTAATTCTCGCAGATACTCCGATAGAACTTGGACAGAATTTTAAGTCATTAAAACATGGGAAAGGCAAAATTGAAGTCGTTAGTAAATTTACATATGTGGGCCTCTCCATAACTAATTCTTTGTCATTTACTGCCGCGACAAGGAAGTTTGTAAGTTCAGCAAACACAGCTCTTGGGGCGACAATAAAAACGATTCACAACACAAAAGCAGACTCTGGGCCGACGTATGAGAAATTGTACCGAAGCCTTTGCTCAAGAACTCTGTTGTATGGATCCCAGATCTAGAGCGTCCGTCATTTGGACCTTATCGAGGGAGTACAGCTTTCATTCTTTAAAAGTTATTATTCCTCCCCAACAATAGTCTCAACTACGCTTTTTGATTAGAGACGTGATTGTTGCCGCTATCCCAAAGGGTCTTCTGTTTGATATTGTCATCCCTAAATAAATTTTATTGCATGGAAAGTTCTCGGTACTCACGACAATGTATTGAGAGACTAAAGGATTCATCTCGGCAAGATCAATCAGACATCGAATTCGATTAGTATCCACAAATAGAACACTTTTTTGAAGACTCTGGAAAGGTCAACACATGACACTCTCTCATCTGACGTCCTGAAGGCTGACGCGAAAGATCTTATGGAAAATTACGAGCTTTTTTTATGAAATCGTGACTTGAGATGCTGTGAGAAATCAAGGAGTCTTCAAATTTCCCCCATATTGCACTACAGAATGGAACGCAGTCCTACCTACCTAAACGTTTCCCAATATTCTTTAAACGCATTTTCGCTCAGTTTAGACTTCATTATCTATGAACATTCTGATCTCCAATTGCATAGACCTGTTGGTCCGCAATAAGTGGATTGATGTATTTATTTTTGTGTGCATCTATTATAAGAATCTGCAATTGTGTTCCAATAAATCTCTCCTACTTACTACTACTTGCACCATATTTTAAAGGAGACTTGATCGTTACTGCAAATCAATGCCTTCGATACGTCGTCGGTTTCGACGAAGCATCAAATAAAATATGCAAACTCCAGCAGATGAACATAAATTAAGGATTCTGGGACCCCGTTAAAAATGAAGTTTGCAGGTGACATTTAACTTTTGCATTTCTCGGTAGAACTAGAACTGTTGATTTACTGGAGGCTTTCAGAAATTCTTTAGATCCTCTGTCTCTGTCTAAAAAAAATGGTGCAAGTTTTCGTGGATGAACCAAAAGTCAATCTCAGATTCTTGAAAGATCTTATGATCCATCTGAAGACTCCAGAGAACGAGGCTGTATTATTATATATAGCGTTTTGCGGTCTCCACGTATGCCACAATAGTTACAAATGTGTAATTTAGGCAACCGACTGGGATATTGTACAGTTTTTGAGAAGTTTTATAACGTTTTGAAGGATGTTACACGTCGTGTTTTGTACACTGAGTATCGAGGTTCTGACCTTTCCCCTTGAAATTTGGTGCTACTCGTTGGTTGGATAACACAAATGTGGCTGAACGAGCATTGGGAATGGTGCCTTCTCTCCAAAAGTTTATAACTCCAGTTGGATAAAATAAAACAACACTAACGTCAACAAGTTGTAGAATCGTTAAAGCTGGCTTTTTTCCAGACTATTGCCTCCGATGTTGAACCGTTTTTTCGCGAATTTCAGTCTGACTGGCCATTATCACTTTTTTCTCATCCTGCACTTCGTTCATTGCTTCAAACAATAATGGAGCGTTTTGGCAAACCAGAATGCATAACACCCCTCATCGACATCATGAAAGAAGAAAATCTTCTTTAATCTAGCGAAATAGAAATCAGATTTGAAACATGAAGGGAGTTCAGAGAATGTAAAAATTTATCGCAGCTGCAAATTGATAACTTCCACCAGGACTGCAGAAAGATTCTGCAGTTTTTTGTAAAGTAAATGTGACGCGCTCCGAAGGAAGGGACCTAAGAGTAAAAAAATCGATTTCAGGATTATGGTTGGTTTATATTATTTAAGGGTTGTTTCTCAATTATTCGTAAACAGCCAATTTTTTTCTCGAGTATAGTTTGAGCTATAGCAATTCAAAAATAGTCATTCTAGCTGAAGCCTGTCCAGCTCTCGCCTGTTCTTTTCCTTCTCCTCTAAATATAAAATTACGGAAGCACTTAGCTGTTTTGACCCCTCTATTGCAATGAAGAAAGCAGGAAAGAGTCGATTTAAAACTCTACTGCAATAATTTAACGACAGCAATTGTGTTGAGTGTTCTTGTTCCGATAAGGCGCTGCGTGAATACACTAGACTTTGTTTCTCACTATCTGTAATTGTTTATTGCAGAAAATTTAGAAGACCTGCGGAACTCGTAGACCATTTTTGGGTACATTAGACAACTAACTTTCATGCAGGCTGTACTCATTTTAGAATCGTTATGGAAACAGTACTCATTTCGTCACATGGCAATGTAAATGTTGAGCACGGATTTTCCATCAGCAAGGAAAATGTTTTTGGAAATATGTCCCGAGAGGCACTCGTTGCTCACAGAGGGATTAATGATGCAGTAGTTGCATATGGTTAAGTCGACAAAGTACCGATAAATTCATCTCTGATGCATGCTGCTCAGAACGCTCATTCAAAATATCTAGAAGTTGGAATGAGGAAGCAGAGGGTAGAAGAAGACAAGAAGGGAATAGTATCTGATGAAGAAATTAAAAAGATAGCTGTTAAAGAACTTAGGGAAAAAAAGGTTTCCATCTTGGAAAATACGCGAACATGTGCATTTGTCATTGATGGAGAGATTGAGGAACTGGTTCACTAAATGTCGAAGCATTTGTTTTTACAAAATAGTCCATACATGCTGCGTATTCTTATGATATTTTGATGCTTCTTCCAGAAACATGTTAAGGCTCTCTCTGAAAACAATAATTAGGAGGTTTGATATTAGGCAACTAAAGTATTCCACCTTGAGTTAGGTAAAGAATCGCCTTGTTTGTATGTGATATTAAATAAATAGATGTTGTGAAACATTTAAAAGTAATAACTGTCCTTTACTGCAAACCATTTTCCTGATGACCGGGAAGAATTTCTTGGTGACCGGGAAATGACCGGGAATTTTTTTTTGTCTAAAAAAGCGGCCACCCTGTTATTCCTCCTGCCTCATTTCTCGTGATAATTGATGTATTAGCGGTACATTCTGCTTTATTTTCCTCCATTATTCTCATTGGTTTCCTTGAAGTTTGCTGTCACAGAATGTGAGAGCCAAGCAGAGAATGTTGCATTTTTATATGATCGATTTCAAGTCATCAAGTATAGCAAAATCTATCAACGCGAACGTTCTTGCCATGGAGGAATGGAAATTTATAAGCTGGCGCAAGATTATTGACGTTTGAGGAAAAAAATGGAACGCATACGCTCCGCAAGTTCAGGACCTACTCCTCGAAGCATGATACGAAGTTATTCACAATAGTAGATTACGCGCAAAGGGTAAAAAACATGTAAATGCAAATAAGCGTGTAGCTAATCACGCGAGTTTGCTTCACTAGTTTTTGTTCCTATGGGTGAATACTAAATTCTCCTCGAGAATAATGTGGAAATATGGTGGGTTGAGCAGTTCTGATTGAGGAATTATGCACAACCAGTTTTTGCTGATCCAAAGTTGTGCGTTCATATGGCATTTCGATTTCTTGGGTTGGTTACATGGAAAAAGAGTGGAGATGACAGCATTGATACCCAAGTAAGACGAAAGAGACAAGTGAAGCACTGTGGAAAAATGCTGGAATGACTAAAATTTATTCAAAAAGTTTAGGAGTCATCTCTACAAATCCAAGGACTGCTTGCATCAGAAGAGAAAAATTTAATGCCGATATGCAGGAGAGAATATTCCATCGTATTTACCAAAATTATATCTTGTTATGCTGCTGTCAATGAGCGAACAGGCTCTTTATGAGATGTTCATTTCCAGGACACACAACATCTTGCGGGCTGAAATATATCAGCTATCGTTTAGGCGATAAATTTGCTTGGAGAAAAAACCGAAGACCAGTTTCACGTAATGGAATTATTTGAACGGTAATTAGATGCAGGCATATTCATAAAAGATCTACACCATCCTGAAACAGAATCAAGAAGGGCTATTATCTCTCCCGTGTGGAGTAAGCAAGTTGAATGTCTCTCTGGAAAATAAATGGACAAGCTCTTCTGTGTTGAACAATAATATAACCAGAAGGAAAGAATGGAACAAAAGTGTTCTATGAAAATTGGTCTCAACCATTGAGCCTCCAACAATAGCAAATTGGCTTACCAAGCATAGTCTATTCCTTCGGACTCAGAAAGCTCGTCAACAAAAATGAAGGATCATTGTATGCGAGCAACGATCAGAGACCTAAAACTGCACTCAGAAACACTCGAATCAACAGACATCTCGAATAGCAATCAAAACCAGACTTAATCGATTTGAAGATAAAAGTGTGTCAAGCCGGTGGGTAAGAACACTTTTTGGGACTTCGGAAGAAATTACTTCTAAACAACTTCATCCTTAAGTGTGCAACGTTAAAAGAAATGCCTTCATGGGGAACGAGGAGCAAATGTCTAATATCAGTGGTCTATTTACACTTTTTTATTATAGGTTGGACTTGCAAAGCTTGCCTAAGAAATATTTAAATATCGATCACATTTCTTCAATCTCTGTAATTGTCGATATATTACGAGGAAAGCAATTCATATCTGATTATGATTTCTATATTTTAGAAATTTCATTTGGATTAAAAAATGATGATTGTGGAGTAACCGTTGCAAAAGCGGACAAACTTGTCATCATCAAAAAATTAAAAGAATAAATGAATGGGTGTATCAATATAAACGATTCCCCTTCAACGCTACTTCTAGAAAAGGCACATTGATTGAAGATTATATCTTTGGAAACAAAACTGAATAGGATTTTTATTGTTTTCCTTCCATTCAAAAGATACTTGTAACATTTCATTTCTACATCAAATCACGATCGAAATAATAAATACGTGTGCTATCTTACAATGAGATCAAATTGAAGTTGTTGGAGATATTGATTCACATGTGTTCACTCAGTTCTATTCGGAAACATGTTATAAGAGGGCGTTGAGAACCTACTGGAGTTTCGGCGATTTCGTCTTTAGACAGTGCAAAAACCTCGCTATTTTCTATGTTTATTTTTGCTCTTCTTGTATCTCTATTCTTGAAAATATAAATTCCAGCAAGATGATGATGACTATCCAATATTGCAAAAACGTGGCCATCAAATGTTGACATAACAATTTGTTCTTGGGTTGTCACAGGCTCATAGGTACTATGTCCCCATTTCAATTTGATTCTTTTATTAGAAGGGAACGTGTATTTTCGAAGGCCGAATATCCGGTACGGATTTTTGTTTGATATAAGCCGAATGAATGGAAGTTGTTCTAGTCCATATCCGAGTCCATCGGAAGAAGGAAGATAGGCAGGTGGAACAATGCATTTGGTAGGTTGAGGCCTAAAAGTAGGAGACCTAGACCTGTCTCGAAGGGATGGCTCGACGTGAGGAATCCTTTGAGAAGGGAACTCTGGATCATGTTCACTGGCAGAAGCAATCTCGACGGAATTAAACCTTGGAGGAGTGAATCTGTTTTGATGAATTTCAACGGGAGAAAACTCGGCAGAAGTATGTCTAGAAGGAGGAGCCCTGAGCGAGGACCTGACCGGAGAATCAAGTCCGTCAGAAGAATTGGAAGGTGTACTACGAGGAATTCCAGGAATGGGTTCGCCATTTGGTAAGCAGTCAAACTGTAAACTTGACTCTGTAACAAGGAAGAAAGGGTTCTATTTTTTTACAAAGTAGATAGAAGAATCTATATCACCTAAAGATTTTGTGTCATGAGGGAATACATGGAAATTTCGAATTCAACAAGCATCATCAATCGCGAACTGTGTGCGCTTCGATTTGAAGGAGGGAAGATCATTACGAAAAACATAATTTCAATCCTTCAATCATTTTTGGATGGATTTCAACATATTGAATCTCACTGTCCATTATCATATAATCTATCAAGAAATCATGTTAAAAAATATAGAAAACCTAGCGTTTAGGGCAAGTATCGTGATAAGAATGTATTTTTTGAAGCTCTCTGAGAAATATGAATAACGCAAGGCGCATGATAAGAATTTGTTCGCACAACTGGCATACGTTTCTCCGATTAAAACAGTATTTAGTACTAATTCCATGGTAGTTTTCAGCAAATAATAAAAATTGCGTTCCCTATTGATTGAAAGTACTGATTTCAAATTTAGCGCAAATTCTATCTCAGTTAGAATTTTGCAGATACATACTCATTTCGGTCAGACTTGAGTGGAATAATGCTATTCAAAATTGAATGCTTATTACATGAAGGACTCGTATGAGCAAAAGAATACTGAAACTTATGATCCGACATTATAATAGAGATATTTTTTATAATAAAGATATATGTAGTTTTTTTATATTTACTAGTAGAACATAAAATGCACGCCAATGGTAGGGCAAGAGTAGAACTGATCCTCATTCTTACAACTTATAAAGAACTGACGTTTCCACTAAATAAGTTATCCATCAGTCTAATTAAAGATTATTCTGATGCTTTATTTTATTATATAATACATACTATACTTTCTTCCTTATCGATCTAACTAAATATGCCTGAAGCTTGTCCTTGTGGAATATTTGTACTTCACTAATTAGTTCAAAAATTAATTTTTTTTACCTCAACGTGACCTAGTTTATGAAAATAAAGTAATTTATCTGAATCGGGATTGAACGAAAATCTGAATCTAAATGAAAAATTTATGAAACTATTTATAAACTCGAGGTTGCTTTTGGATTTCAAAAAATTTTCATGGGGTAAATTTACTTCTATCTCACGTATAGCTAAAAAAATCGATAACATATGTGTAAACAGGACTGAATGACACAGGAGTTATTGAGATTACAAATCATATTTGAACATCTTACACTTCGATTATAAGCAGCTGTGAGCTGCACCTCGCCATTTGAGTTGTTTTTTGGAACATCCAGTAAGCCAATCTTTTTCTTTCTCAAGGTACATATCTTCTTAGTTTTTCCAAATGATAGAAATACCACAAAGTTGGGTTAGCAGCTGATCTTTTCTTATGAGTTTTTTTCAAACAAAAGTGTTGATAGTGTTTTCATGATTATTATATTATTATTATTTTATTATTTATCAGCATTTAGGACTCGAAAATTCATTGCCTCATCTACCCGAGACCGCCACGCGTCCCTTTCCTGTGCATCATCCATCCACTCACTATAATCATATCCTAGTTCTACCAAATCTTTTTCTAAATTATCCCTCCACCTGATTCTCGGCCTTCCCAGTGGACTCTTACTATTCGGTTTCCCTTTCATGATTTGCGCTACCGATCTATCGTTGCCCATTCTAGCTACATCTCCCGCCCATCTAAGCTTCCTTGCTTTCATTACTCTTACAATATTAGGTGAACCGTAAT
>WSXT02036552.1:0-13509 GCA_011762715.2 Neuroterus valhalla
AAGCCGCCCCTTGGTTGGTTCCAAGAAAGGTGTAAAGTGACCCCCCCCCCCCCCCTCCCCCCGTGCGGGGGGGGGGGGGGGGGGGGCGGAAAGTCACTACTATAACTAGTCATAAAGAGTAATGTTAGTCCAACCCTTGAACCTTTTCCCAAGTCTGGTGGGGCGGAAAGTCGCCACTGTGACTTGTCATAAAAATAATGTGAGTGACATACCATTCTCCTTTTCCTAAGTATCGTGAAAACGGAAGTCAGCCCTATGACTGTTCATAGAAATGATGATGGTGACACTCCCTTCCCCTTTTCCCAAGTCCCGTGTGGGCGGAAAGTTACCGCTGTGACTAGTCATCAAAAATTATGTAGGTCGTACCCTTCCCCCTTCGCCCCTTTTCACAAGTCTTGTGAGCGCGGAAGGTCACCGGTGTGGCTGGTAATGGAAATAATGTAGGTGACATCCCCGGATAATTACTATCTAAACAACTCAATTTCTGCTAACCTAAAGTTTCTGAATGTCAGCTGTGTCATATATCGGCCAAGAGATACCTGAAAGATAAAAAAAAAGATGGAAATACCCAAATAATTCTCTGCTACTAAAAGCGTTCAAGTACCAACACTTGAAAATATTTAAACATTTTTATAGTGTATTGGTTGAAGATTTAAGTCTTCTAAGTACAAAATATATATTCTTTTTTGCCCAAATTCTACACATTTGGATTGGAAATATTAAACACAAGAGAATATAGAGTAGAAAGGACAGGTAAGTTCACCTGTCCGACAAGCTCGGGCAGAACTCGGTTGATATCTTCTCGCGTGTAGTAGAACCGGAAGTGAAGAGAGGGTCAGGAGTGCCGTGCACCGGCCTATCTGCATTGGCGGAAGCACTGAGATCCAAATGCGCGATACGTCGTGATAACGTTTATGTACCAAGTACAAGAGCGCGAGTGGTGCAAGCAAACTTCCTTCCAGATTGTACCGGAAGCTCATTGTAAATCTCTGTAGTCAGCCTGCTCGGGGTTAAGGAAAGTCGTGTCTGCTCTCCGAGTCTATACTCCCAACGATAACAGGCCTCACGCTCTCAAATATTGAGATTAGCCTCAGCTCACTAAAGCCAGCTTTCCTAAACTCTCACATTGAATTTATTTAAATGAAAAAAAAGTATTTATGCGAGATAGGTTCTGAAACTATTCACTCAGACTGTCTAAAATCTGAATCCGTTCCGTTAATAGTTTTTAGATAAAACTAGTCAATAATCATACAAATTCTATCCCTTAAGATTTTCAATGATTATTGGGAGTTTGAATTTGCATTGCGAGACCTGACGGCCATTTAGTGAACTAGCCAACATGGTTGCCGCTAGGCTTCGCGTGACGTTATTTAGATGCGTGTTGCACTTGATCCAACGCGCTAATAAATGATTTTGTGCCGGAATAATAAGTCAAAAGTAGAGGGCAACTTTATGGGGAGATAATATAAAAGTTGCAAAATGGAATTCTCACGGAACCATAGAAAAGGAAACGATACTCGCAAAGGCAATATTTGCTGTGTTGTCAATTGTAACCACGAAAAAAATTACCACTTACCCGAGTTTCCAAAAACTACCAACATTTGGTAGTGGTACTGTTACACTGGAAGATCTTGTTGGAGAAAGTATTGTTATTGATGAACGTTCAGAATGCTTTAGGAGGTTCAGAATAATATGCATGCCGAAGCCCTGTAGCAGCCATATTTGTTTTGATACAACAATACCTCTTTGCCTGCGGTTGAGGTTTTCTTGGCCTATAGAGATGGAGAATGATGAAAGAGGATGAAAAATGTTAGGATGCAAGGAGACTAAATTCTGTATCTGAATCAGAAGGGGTTCGAAGAGTTGCGATTATTGATTCGGAATGTTGTGGTAACAAACACTAAATCTCGGAACGTAAAATGCTGATACGTGAGTGAATCCATTTGTTGCAGCAGCAAAGAAATTATGATTCTATATGCAAAGCTAAACAGATGTAAGATTGCCCATATTTCAGGTTTAACTTTGGGACAGCTTTCTAGATGGTGTAGCGTACCATCCGTGGAGTATCAAAATTTGAAGGTTAGCTTCACTATCCTAGAGTGTAAACTTCATTACCCCAAGAGTGCTAAATTTATTATGTTTAGATACTCAAACTGATTATCTCTGAAGGGCAAAACAACTATATTGCTGAAAATCAAGAGAGCTTTACCTCAAAATCATATTCACTTTTTTTCTTAACAAAACGATTATCTCTCATAATTGAAACAACCATCTCAGATAGTCAAATTTTTTCATAGATTATTGAAGAAATTGGTTGAAAATTTAATTGTTCACGTACTAGAAACGTCAAGTGACGTCAGTATTGCTAGAATAAATATATTTTGAGGTAATAAAAACCCAAGCTAGTTTTCTAATAACACAGTATAATATTTCAATATATAATTTGTATATACTGTTTTATCACAAAGGTAACTTGGATTTTCAATAACTAAAAATATAACTTCTATATATATATATACATACACACATCTGAAAATATCTACGCCACGTGATGTTTCTAGCAGACGTAGTCAAATTATGTATGTTTCCAAAAATATATGAAATATTTTTGATAATAGATTGAATAAGTACACAATGATACAAGTAGATAGTTTTACTTATACAAACATAATATCACATTAGTCTTAACAACAATTGTAATCTGTTGCATGAAGCCCTATTACTATAAAAAAATCGTTGAAGTTATTTTTGAGTAGTTGGATAATGTATAATTATATGAACAAAAATTTTGGTGAAAAAATATTTTTCAAATGATTGCACTCATTTAATCCAACGTCTATAATGCTAGATGTCGAATCTTGCGCTGTATTATCCAGTAGAATACTTGAAGAAGTAACAGCTGGTCCCGTGATGCAGTTTTTAATCTTTGGACATAGCGTCTATTTCAGATAATTTTTAACTAAAAGTTTCCAGGAAAAATATATTCTCATTTGAATTCCTTGAAATTGTAGATTGCATATCTTCTTTTCAATTCTTCATGAATTTACTGTCTGGCCTTACAAATTTAATTATACCGCGAATTTCTCTGTCGCTTGAAATTTGGAATGATTCTCCATCGATTTTATTCTCGGAAAATGAACAATGAACAATGAATGAAAAAAATAAATTTGAAATCAGGACATTTTTAACGATATGTTTCAAACGGGTTTACGGAAAGAACTTAATTTTTCGGCCATCAGATACGAAATTTTCGAACCTTCTATGGTAAAAAGAATTAAAGGAACTCGAGCGATGAAAAATTTAGCTATTTGAAATGTGCAGCATTAGAATTTTATAGATAAGGCATGATTGGGCTTAGTATTTAAGTAATTATTTCAAATGTAATACTTTTTTCCAATTTCACGACGTTCTTGGTTCAAAGCCAGATTTTGGCCAAATTCAGGGAAATTTCTCAGCATCTTCCTCAAGTCAATTCCTATTATCTTTTGAAGAGTTTCGGAACACTAAAACTTTACACTAGATAATACTGTAGAATCACGGATTTTCATACATGTTTTATGAAATAAAGTGTCATTTTTAGAAGGTAAATTTCTGAGAATTCTTATAACTCTCAAATTTCGGTGGGAATGGCAGAAACAGCTTCCTTTGTCAAGCTTGTATTGGGGATAAGTAACGAACTAAGAGAAATTTAACCTATACTTCAATAACACTCGACCGCTGTTCCTAGTTTGAAACAGCCCTGGGAACAAAAAATATAAATAAAGGCAATAATTTAGCCGCTGTCTTCGACTGATTCTTGTTCTTGGTTCCCAAGTTAAGGTATATAAATAAAAAAATCGTAATGAAAACGATGAAATTCAAGAAAACCGTGATCCTACAGTATTACCGTTCATTATTTCAGAAGTTATTCGACATTTAAAGATGAAATTTAAAATTAAAAAAGTAATTAGACTCAAAGCTTCAGTAATTAATTTATAAATAATATTAAAATACCTTTCAATATTTCGATAAGTTGTAGCCCGTATTGCTAGCTCTCCATGAGCTCTAGGTAAGCAGCTGATCCTGGAGCGATTATTTTGAATATTTGCTGCAAATGAAAAGTTGAATGTCGAAGAATGAAATTAGAGTTTGAGTAATTCATAATGCGATCGCAAATGATTAACAATATAACCATAATAATATAACATCATCTTATATGATTCTAGCGCTAACCTCAAAACTGTCAGTCTCATGAGGTCTCAGGACTTCTACATCAAGGGAAATGAATACTCACCGATATTTTGGGTGCCAATCACAGCAGGAAAATTTCACTGTACACAAAACTTCGTGGATCACAAGTCAATTGAAAATTATTATGAAACGCAATAACATTAGTAACCGAAGTCGACAAAGTTTCAACCTATAGCGCGTCCTTTGTGGAAAATGGTGCTCCCTTTAACTTGCGTGCGCAACACACAAATTAAAGATGGCTAACTTGACTATTCCAGAGAGTAAATTACATTATCCTAGATAGTAAGCTTCACCCTCTGGAATGGTCAAAATGAGTAAAATCAATATAATCAGCTCCGTGGATAGTTCAGCTGAACACTAAGAAAAGAGTCTCTCTGACTAGAGAGAAAAAATTATCTATCGTACATGATACACTCTAGAAGATCGAACTGACCATAAATATTTTGACACTCTATTTTTCTCCTTGTAGGAACGAGCAATAATCTTGCTCACTTTTTCTTCCGCAAAGATTTTTGTTACCTGCGGACTTCCTAGAGGCAGCACCTACGCAAATGCCAAGTCTTCTTCTTTGCACTGCAACGAAATAATCAACTTTCTATCAAAAATTGACGCTTTGGGATTCGGTTTGCACTTTATATTATCATTATTCCTTTCTATCAATTCTTACTCGCAAAGTAACTTATTAATTCAGACACTTCCTATATTTTATCTCTAAAATGGAGTCCCAGAAATTTGAAGCTGCATTTAGAGCTAGATGTACTAAACATTTTTTGAATGAACGGCTATATATGAAAATAAATGCTCACATTAGTGTTTTAACATGATACACAGATAAGGTAGCCAAATAGCGATTCCGAAGAAAGACGCGTGTCACGTGCGAGAAAAGCGAGATGTTTCAGGCATTTACGAGTCATAAAGCCAGTCTTGCTTCTCACGACCTCAGCCTCCTTTCCGACCCTCTGCTTCACCTCTTATCCACCCTACTCCACTGTCCTCCTCCTTCAGGGCCCACCGTACTGGGCTAACTGATAATAATGCCACTTTTATTGTACAATAACCCTTAAACGCGACGATAAAACGGCCTTTCATGGCATCCAAAATGAAATAGTCGTATCCTGGCCTGGCTGAGAGAGAAAAGGAATGTTGCTATATCCAATAGAGCGAGAAAAAAGATCTTACTCCAACACTGCAATGTCGGTTTAAAGTAGCGTGAAAAAAGTGACACATGGTTTGTTTTCTGTAAGGAAGTGTAATATTTTTATTAACTCGAATCAACTTTCGTCGTTTTATTCAGTTTTTCACTCATTTTCTAAAACTGTGTCGAGAATGTGGATTTGGTTATAGGAAAAGGGAAATATACATAGGAATAGTCAATTTTTAACGGGGAGAGCACCAAGCAATGTGTCATTTCTGTCCTAATTTGAGAGTATATTACAGTGTCTCACGTGAAAATTGCATAAATTATATTCGGCAGCATTAGAATTTGAAAAATGTAAATACTGTAATAAAATTTTGCAGAACTGTTTAAAATGTACAAGGAAAAGCGTGTTTGTCCCACTAAAATTTTTATATCGTTTGAGTATTGCAATTCTATGAATTTCCAATCTAGATCTCAAATGGGAACCAGCAGGATTCAGATTCTACGCTTAAATTGAATCAATATAATTACAATGTTCAAACAAAATCGTAAACCAGAATGAACCAGATAAACGCATCCTCATATATTTTCAACCAATTCCCCAAATTTTAGCATGATGTTCACATTCGTTAGATTATGAAGCTGCTGAACATTATGAAATGCAATAATTGGTCACGTGACGGACGGTCACACGACCTTAAGGGTCATTCCAGCATAGATAATCTAGACCTTGTTGTGAGATGATTTGAAAAAAATTTGATGATTTCGGAGTCCTTGTGATAAAATTACCCTACGTGCACGAAAAGTTATCTAAGACATTGGCTATTGTTACAATGTCAACTGATTGTACTTTCTTTCGTGAAGATGTTAAGAAAATTGAACTTTATCTCAACTTGAAAATAACCTGAAAGAAATAGTACATTATGATACGTGTGACTTAAGTGGCCCATTTTGGCACGGCGTGTAGTTAGCGCCCGAGCGGTACAGCGCCGTGAAGTTAGGGCCCGAGCGGCAGCGAGGGTCATAAACACGGTGCCGTAATAACCTGTGTAAGTCACGGATAGGCGTTAATTAAGTGCGAAATTAAGTCACACAGTGCTATAAATGTCTTTTCCTTTTCTACTGTGTCTTAATATTCTGCCTAGGTGAGCTTCACGTTAGCGTTCTAGTCGTAATTTCACAACACTTTATTCCCCAAGTCTGCATCTGTAAGAATTTTTCAGAAAACCTTCCCTAATGTTATGTGGGTGTTCTTCCAGAAACTGGTCTACTTTCATGCTGAATCTGTCTTGTGCATTTGCTTGCTTATATTTTGAAATAACTTTATTATTATAATAGACATCTACCTTGCCAACAATAAAGAGTAGGTTAACCAAACATGTTTCCATTACTTCAAGAACCATGGAGCTTTTTCTGGAATAATAGCACAGAGGACTCTTGCCTATGCCGGGAGTCTGACCTAGGAATGAAAAATACCATTTTAGTACAAAATTGAAATATTTTTATTGTTCTAAAATGAAAACAAACTAATTAGTCTCATTATCAATCACCTGTTAAAGAAAACATCTGGATAAACTTTCTAAAAATTTGATTCGCCTGTTATTGTGTTTCAAGTACATTTACAGGTGAATCAAATTTGTAGAAAATTCAATTACCTTTCATTAGTAAATTAGGATTAGGCAGTTTCTCTATGTCCTATATGATTTGTCCCATTGCAACATCGGTTACATCCTCTTGCTCAATCCTAAATGTTTGGCCTTTGTTATCGCACAGTTTTAGAAATGTGACATACAGCTCATCTTCTTTTTCATCAATCATATAAGTTACGCTCACAAATCTATATTCCATATTTTTGGCAGGCGTTTCACGAGGATGTACTTACCAGTGTTGAATGCTTTTCCTGTAGTAACACAACTAGGTCCAGCGTGATCCTCTGAATCAGTGAACTAATCTTCCACGAGAAGAGTTGGTTTGTCTTCAAACATTATTTTCCTATCTTGAAATGTAGACAAGAATCATTGTCACAAAAGCAGCTGAGATGCCTCATCACGATTTCAGTTGCATTTAGTTTTATACTCTAAGGATAATAGAATTTTCAGTGACTTGATGCACTTCGAGGGTGCCAGTAAAATTCTTTACCTTGGATCCTTCTCGTTCGATTTGAGCATTCGTTTCTTGAATCACGTTATCTTGTATAATGCCTCAATTATTGGCAGGGCATCTCTATTTAATGACATCCACAAACTTCTCTAGGTTTTTGACATCACCTTCAGCAGCAACCGCGGCATCTGCAGTACTTTTGCATGTAGCTCCAACACCATTTTGCGTGCCTTTGCCGTATCCACTCTCCGTGTAGTTCCAGGTGAACTTTTGCACATGTGGATATGGCTTTGGGATTTCGACAGCCATAATGTAAAATATCGTTTTGTTTCTGTATTGGGTAACAGGTCTTTCGCTCAAAAAGTGTAGGGTTCTGCTGTGGGTTGGCAAAGCATCAAAAATTGGCACCTGATGAGCCCAAATGGCAGCAGGAGAATGTGAATCATTCGTAAAGATTGTGTAGTAACTTTTTTTTTATTATCTTTAAAGTAAACTACAACCGTGCGTAGACTACTTTGTGTATTGGACCCACCGAAATGGATGGCTTGCATTTCTTGAGAGTATTTTGTTGCATAAGGTTCTGAAAAGTCTACATTTTATTTGCGAATTCTCTTCTCTAGAAGGTTTTTTCTTCCTTGGCGCCATACTTTGCTCCTAAAACGCACGAAAAATACCTAAAACAATGAAAACCATAAGTAAGTCATCCTCTGAAAGGGGAAACAGTCCCCTGTCTTGTGGGAGGGCAGGGTACTGTTTTTTCCTATTTGATTCAGAGGTAGCATGAAATGTAATTGAGTCACGTTCTTTCACTTTACACAGGGATCATATATCTTTTATGCCAACATAAACTATATAAGGTATCACTATATTACATAAAAATAAATGATAAAATATCCTCGTCAGAAGACTGTCGGCTGTAAGGTTACGACACGTGCTTCACGGTTTACACTCAATTTTGACATGATTTAACCTTTAGGGAAAGGTGGCGCTCAATTTAAAATATGGACAGGGGACTGTTCTCGGAATACGGAGACACATTTTAGTTCAACTTTTCGAGGATTATAATATATGTTTGTCGAAAAATACTTAGAACTCATGAACGATTGTTTAAAATTGTTTGAATAATTAAGAAAGTTCTCTGATTTCTACAGATATTGTAACAATACTATTCTGCTTTGGAGATACCCCAGGGGACTGTTTTTTGAGTACTTCACCAATTTTTCAAATGTAATAGAGTTTATTGTAATGGGTGCTCTACTGCGAGCAGAGATAGATTATTATGGAATAATTTGTTTTTATTAGCGAAATATCCGCCTGAAACAGCGAGTGGACCAGTTTCTGGAGAAACACCCACGTAGTAATTATAAGTCTGGTAAGGTAACTGAGAAAGGGGAGGGAAAGTAAATAAATGAAGGATGAAAAATGTGTAGAGAAAAGAGAAAGAATTTTAATGGATGGAACATTTTTGATAGAAGAGGAGGTATAGGGCCAGGTGATGGGAAGATAGGGAGATGATGGAGATGTGGACGTGAAAGAGAGTTGGAAAAGTACGACGATATTGTCGTTGGTAGAGGACTAAGTCTGGTGCAGAGGCATAGAAAAGAGAGAGGGTAATTGTATAATACAAGAAGTTGAGTTGAGAGGCAGAAAGAACAAAGGAATTCTTATAGGTGATGGTAAGATTGTAGATAGTGAAAGAGGAAGTAGGGAGGTCGATAGGTAGACCGTCGAAGGGTGGTAAAAGAAGAACGGAAAATAGGATACAGTAGGCGGGGTGGGTAAATATTTGGTGAAAAGAATGATGGGGAAAGGAAAGGACCAGGAAGTAGTAGTCCGGGCGTTGGCGGAGGTTGCCGTTTTCGTTATTAACAATTTATTCATTTAAATTGATATATCCTGTCGCCTGCAAAATTTATGGAATTTTTTATCAGAAGGATTGATCGCGACTTTCATCATGAACATTTTCCAATCTCATTTTTGAAAAAAACTTGTCTAGAACAGAAGTCACGGGAAAACTAGTGCAAAAATATTGTGAATACACGCTCTTTCGGCATTCAATCGATCCTTATTTGGCTTGTAAGATTGCTATTGGGACGTTTCTGAAGCGGCTAGTAGATTGAGGCTCCGATTTCAGAGTCGCGCATGGTGCGGGTGTCTTTCAGGCGCTACAAAAACGGCGATTTTTTAGCAATTACTCACCCTGGAAATCGCTACGTGGGCTTGAAAGTTTCGTTTTTTTTGTTTTTTTTTATGAGATGACTATTTTTCCGCTATTGTTTATAATTTATTGAACGAGAGGGACATAAACAATGGACACAGTCATTTTTTGGTAAATATATCAGCTTCAAAGGACTTTAAAATGGTTCCTAGGGATCAAAAATATGTGGCCGAGGATTTATATTGAAGCGATTGGCATAATCTTTGAAATGAGCTATCAAGTGTCTTGAAAACATTCTTATAAGCCAAATAGGAACCGAGTGAATGCGAAAAGAGCGCGTATTTACAATATTCTTGTGAGAATTCGCCCGTAACTTTTGTTCTAATGAAGATCTTTTCAAAAATAAAAGTGGAAAATGTTCGTAATGAAATTTGCAATCAATCTTCATGATCTAAAATTCCGTATATGTCGCAGACAACAAGATATATCGTTATAAACAATTGAATTGTCAATAATGAGGAAAATGACGGGTTTTGGGCCTAAAGACCTCGAAAAATTTATTTTCCGCACCAAAAAACCTAAAAATAAACAAAGTCCGAGTGGACCTAGAAGTGCATACGGCTACCCCCGCCAGCGCAGCGCACAGATTATAGTTGTTATATGAGTAAGGGGTCATGTAGTGGAAAGAGGAGGCGCTTGAAAAAAAAGGTTAAATAAAAATACTGAGAGGGTTTGACGGAAAAAAGGTTCAAAAATATGAAACGTGATAAATTGCACCAAATTTTTAGGGAGAACTCAAATGATAATTGTAATTATCCAACTAACGAAAATTTCAATCTCCTCGTGATTGAGATACACAGTTTAGGGTATTTTTTCGAAAGATTTTCATTGATTCCGAAATACCATCCTATGGTAGCAAAAAAGTACGGAAAATTTCAACTTTCGAATTGCATTTTTTTGGAAGTTACGGAGGAATAAAGAAAAAACCAAAAAGTGGTTTTTTTTTTAAAACCACTCGACCGATTTTTATGAACAAAATATTTGTTATGGAGAGTGATAAAACAATTTATCAGAGAATTCGAGAACATTCTGTAGCCAAATCAACGAGCAAAAAATTTTTTTTTTGAATTTTTTTATAATTTTTTCAAAGGTGATGTTTTGGTCCCGCGAGTACCATCTTCTCACAAAGAAATCTATAGATCCCCAAGATTAACATATTTTTCCCCTGAACTGATCGGCGTGGTGCGTCAAAGATAAAAAAATATAACATAATTCCCGTATATATAATTTTGGAACCCGATGAATCCTTGTTTTCCGTTATTTTTCACGTATAACGTTTTCAACGTTGATTTTATCATAAAATCAATGGCACCATCGTATTTTACGTGGAAAAAATACTTTGAAAACATGTATCATTCTTGGGGAAATATTGTTGAGTTGTTCTAGAATTTGAATCAAATAAACGTATAATCTTCAAGCTGAACCGAACGGAGCTGATCCTCGGAAAAATTACTTTATTATCCAAATTCAGGACTACCCAAAACTATTTTTACCAATGATTATACATGTGCTTGATGTAATTTTTTACGCAGAATACCATGGTGTAATCTATTTCATGATAAAATCTACGTAAGAAGCGCTAGAGCTGGAGCGTCACTGAAGACAGGATTTTTTCTCCATTTTTGGCTACTAGGACTTTCTGGATGGAGCTTATATCGTGAAAATTCTACAAGAATAGCAATAAGAAAATGGTTGACATGTTAAGTGCACAGAAATTATGAAATCGGTTTTTCAAAAATATCTACTCCGATATATTTTGTGCCGCTTATGTGTGCCGAGCTTGTGCCAAGATCATCATTTTCTATGGATTTGATGTCGAAAATAAGAATTATCAGTATAAAATTCGGAATATTAGAAAATAACATATTCGAAAGTAACAATAAATATGTTTTTACTTTTACAATGATATTATCTTATGATTCTTTTAATGTATCGCGGATCATTTTTAGCTGTACAGATATGTACCAAGTCATTCCATTTACAAATCATCTAAATGAAAAAATTCCTAGCGCGTAAATGGAGTATATGATTATTACTGAAAAATACTGAAAAATATAGACTCGTGGAAAGTAAACTTGAACAAACCCTGATGAAATCTACGTAAAAAACGCTAGACGTGGGAAATAACGGAAAACAAGGATTTATTAAGGTTTTACACTTTTAGCGTTTTTTAAAGTAAGTTTTACGATAAAATCAATGACGCCATTGTATTCTATGCTAAAGAAACCAGAGGAGTGATATGTTTGAAACGGTCCCATGTTTTTCTCTCCTTTTTTATCATGATAATCTTCTTAACCTGTTTTTAACGTGTATTCCTTATGGGAAAATTCAGGTGCCTTGCAGCGCGTGTTAATCGGGTCCTAAAATTCTATATTTTTTTCGCGCATACTTTTTAACATATGAAGAATTCATTTCTGCCCGGCGAACATGAAAATATAATTTAAATAGACTGATGGCTATTGTATATGTATTCATAGTCATCTGAGGTTTTCATATGGTAATACGAAAATAATGTTTTATTTTTTTTTAATTATGGCGCACCATCCCGATCAGTTCAGGCCAATAATATGATATTATAGGGGATATATAGATTTTCTTGTGAAAAGATGATACTTACAGGTCCAAAACATCAACTTTACAAAAATTAAAGAAAAATTTTCAATTTTCCGTTAGTTGTTATATTGGCCACAGAATGTTCTCGAATTTTCTGATAAATTGTCTTAATATTCCAATACATAAATCTTGTTCATAAAAATCCGTCGAGCGGTTTTCAAGAAAAACAACTTCTTTGATTTTTCTTTCTCCCTCCATAACTTCCAAACAAAATGCAATTCGAAGGTTGAAATTTTCCATATTTTTCTGCTACCATAGGATGAACATTTGACATGAATCTCAGTCTGATAATATGCCGATTTGCTTCACGTTGATTGAATTTGAAGATAATCAGTCAGAGTGACATATTTAGGCTTGCTATCACAAAACATTCCTCGAAATTACGAAAATGTTGCGTATAGGATACGCCGTATGGAACAGTATATTACGATTGGAACCTGAAGAACAGCCCTAATATTTTTGAGGTTTTCTTAGTTAACTGAAGCCGCGTTGTTTTAGAAGAGATTCTGAAGAAATACACATGGAGAAAGATGCAAAACGCGGTCAAGTCTTTTGAGACAGCTTTCGTTTCGCATGTTTGCTGAGTCTTGATGTCGCGTCGCTCGTCGCCGACTAAACCCTGAATACATTTAAATGGTAATCATTGGAAGCTCAAGCAGCCGCAAAGTATGCAGTACATAGCCAGGATATTGTAGAGCCGTAACTAAAAGAAGCCGAGGCTGAATTCGATGGAAAAAGGGTGTCGCGTCGGTCATAATTTCACCCATTCCATCAACTCTTCTCATTCCTGTACCCTCACTATCTTTCTATAATTTGAGAAGATCTGCACACGCGTGAATCGTTTATTTTTATTCGTACACTCATCTCGCGATTTCGAGTCGCTGATTTCTGTGCCGGCTTCACGGTAGTTCACGCTTGACTACTTCTGCTTCCTTCCCATCTCCCAAACGTCCCTTGATGGCCTACACTGAAGGCCATCGCTCGAACCGGCAGTGCGGTACAGCGTGGTATAGGAGTTGTTTTCTTGCTGACTCTCTGCACACTATGGAGCCGCGCTCAAACTCTATTCATATAGACGGTTCTAAGTGTTGACACAAGAGTGCTCGAGCGGCGCTGCAAATCCGGCAGTCGTTCCTACGGGGTCGTCAATAAACTACGTGGCCGATTTTAGGGGGAGGGGGGTTGTGAGAAATACTAGGGTCATCCACGG
>WSXT02036563.1:0-12802 GCA_011762715.2 Neuroterus valhalla
TCTTGAATCCTTCTTTCTCTTCCTATCGTTTTCTTTCTTTACTCCTCTCTCACACATTTCTTCCTTTTCTATTCCCCTCTATTCCCCAAACTCTTCTTTTTCCCATCACTCTTTTCTTCTTTTTTATCCTCTCCTTCTCTCATGTTCTCTTTTTCTCCTCTTCTTCACTTATTTTGTACTCCTTTCCTTTCTTTTTCCTCAACTCTCTCTGCTCTTCTTTTTTATTTACTTCTTGTCTCCTTCTCTTTATTTCTTTTTTCTCTTTTTATCCTCTTCTACTTTTCTCTTCTCTTATTTTCTCTTTTTTCCTGTTTCTCTTCTATGCTCGTCCTCTTTTCTCTTAAGCCTTTTTTCTCTTCATATCCTAACTGTCTTCTTTTCTCCCTCTCTTTTTTGCTTCTTCCTTTTTTCTAGTTACTCTCCTCTCCTCCGCCCTCTGTGGCTTATTCTCTCCTCCTCGTCTTCTTTTCTTTACTTTGTGCCTTCTTCCCTTTATCACATTCTTATATTCACGCCTTCTCTTCTCTCTTTTTTCGTCTTTTTCGCCTTTTTCCTCCCTTTCTCCCTTCTTTTCACAATTCTCATCTCTCTCTCTCACTTCTTCCACTTCTTTCCATTTTATCTTCTGCTACTTTTCTCTTTCTCTTTCTTCTGTTCTTTTCTATATTTCTTCTCCTCTTTCTCTCTTCTTCTTTTCTTCTCTTCTTGTCCCAACTTTTTTCTTCTCTTCTTCTATCTCTTTCTGATTGTTACCTTCTCTTCCGCCTCACTCAACTCCCTTCTTGTCATTAATCTATTCTCTTTTTATTCTTTTCTCCTCTTTCTACACTTGATCTTCTTCTTTCCTTTTTATCTTCTCTACTTTACTCCCCCTCTTTTCCTCTTCTCCTCTTCTCTTCATCTCTCATCTCTCATGAGTGATGAATTTTCGAACAGGAAATCAATTCTCAAGGAAGCAGTTGTTGAATGTTTCATCAACAGAGATCGATTTTAAACCAGAAATGTAACAAAAGATACATAAACCAAAGACAGTTTTGGTTTTGAATAATAAACAGTTGAATATAACTCCAAAAAAAAAACATTTTTTCTGAAAACTTTTTTTCATACCCTGCGTTGTTTGGCTGAAAATTCTTATTTCCGTTTATATTTTTGAATTTTGAAAATGCTAAGACTTTGACGATTTGGTTTTCATTTAAAAAAATCATAAGGATAAATTGTTTCACTTTTTACCTACTTCAAGAAACCGTACTTGAAATTTTTATCTTGGAAAAAAAGTCCAAAACTTTTTCAAAATGCTCCCCCCCCCCCCTCTTTGATTTTCCATCCAAAATAGCTGGTTAACGAACTTGACCTATCTTTTTGTTTCTCTCAAAATGTTTGCCAATGGGCAATCCAATACGACAACAGACAGACCGACACCAACGTGAAAACTACTTTTTCGGAATCAGGGGGTCTCAAAACGTGGAGATTTAATAAATTCCGCGAAAGTCGATTTTCAAATAAAACCAATACCTCCTCTTTATGATGAGAATGTAAAAAGTTCAACAACACATGGATAATTATAAAAATATATTTTGACGCACTTGAATTTGCAGGTTGCTATATAATTTATTAGCGTAAAAATATGAGCATAAGCGAAAATTTAGGAAATTATTTTTAAATAAATAAAGAAATAAAAGAAAAACTCAAATATGAAAAGAATCAAATGTTTATCAAGTGATTTTAACATATTTCTAAAAATTAAAAAACATACAATTAGCAATAATGAAATGTTTAACCGCAAATGCATAATAATTATAAAAAGGATACATACAAACTATAAAATGCAAAAAAAATACAAAAACCCTTTTTTAAATTTTACAAAGTATTTAAAATGGGGTTTAAAAAATCAGATATCAACTGGATGAAAATTGCTATCTAGGGTGACTGCAAAATAATGCAAAAAATTACTATTTTCATTTAGTTGTTGGAAAATATTTCTACTTTCGTGTTTAGAAAAAACCTAAAAATTTCACGAAAAATCGTGTTGTTTGCAAAAATTTCAGTACAAAAAAAAACGTGCTGTTAGCATCAATCTCAGCTAGCACTGTTCTAAAACCTAAATAACCGTTCGAGATTTCTTATATAGGACAAATTCAAAATGGTGATAACAAAATTAATAAATTGTTTCCATATAGTCAAATTATTAATTTTGGATTCCTCTTTCTCTTTCAGTTTCATCGAACAAGATCGAGTGTCAGGTTTCTGGACGTGGATGTTCGTCCTCTCGAAACTTCCCGAACTCGGAGACACTGTTTTCATCGTTCTCCGGAAACAACCGCTAATTTTCCTCCACTGGTACCACCACATCACCGTCCTTCTTTACTCTTGGTTTTCCTACACCGAATACACAGCCTCCGCTCGATGGTTTGTCGTAATGAACTATTTTGTTCACTCAATAATGTATTCCTACTATGCCCTTCGAGCAATGCGATATTCTCCACCAAAAGCTATTTCAATGGTAATTACAGCCCTTCAATTAACGCAAATGATCGTCGGTTGTGCAATCAACGTCTGGGCTTATCAATACTTAGAAAGTGGTCAAACTGAGTGCCACATTACAAAAATCAACATAAAATACAGTTTAACAATGTATTTTAGCTATTTTGTCCTCTTTGCGAGGTTTTTCCACAAAGCATATCTAGGTGGTTCAAGACCTGGTGAGAAAAAACTTTATGTCAATGGGACGAATCATATTGCTAGCGATTTTAGTAACGGAAAGCTCAAAGCAAATTAAGAATATTTTTATTTGGATAAGAATACTGTAATTATGTTCGGGGATTTTTGTATTCTATTAATTGCGATTGCAAATGTAATTTGTGAGTTTCAAGAGATGTCCCAAGAGCCAAAAAGTGCGGAAAAAAAGAAAGATCAACTATGTTTGATGGAAAAGAGAGAAAAGTACTAGCTATTCACAGAATTCTACGATTCACGGAATTCAAAGATGATGTACCGTAGAATTAATTATGTACTAAATTAGTGTTGTTTCTTGAAGTATTTAAATTCAAGAAATTCATTAAATTTCCCGAATTTCTCTGAATTCGTCTAAACTCTCTGAATCTCTTGTATTATTTTGATGTTTTTGGCATTTCTGATTCCCCAAATTCGTGGAATCCTTTGTATCAGCGGAATTCCCCGAATTCGTTTTTGCAGCGGTAAGCGCAAAGCGAGGAAGAAAGCTGCTGTAATTTGAATTACAGTTCCGTAATTCGGATAAAAGAATTTTGTATTCTGTTAATTGCCATCACAAATGTAATTTGTGGATTTGTGAATTTGTGAAAGTCCCAAGAGCGGAGAAGTGAGGAAAAAAAGATAGGAACACTTGGTTGTAAGTGACTCGTAGCGAGTTCAAGAGATAGTAAATGATAATTTTATTTATCGGAATTATTAGAAAAGAGGGATCAAGGATCTCTTGATTCATTTTCAATTTTTTTTTTGTCTTTAAGCATCGCTGAATTGACGCCAGGAAAAGTATTGAAATATTTGTTTCTTGCCGCAAACTCCTTATTCGAAGTCAGAAAAGGTAAAGAGTGGTAAGGATAAATAAAAGAAAATACTAGTTGTTTATTTCCATATCTTGTATATTCCATGAATCCCTAAGAATTTCTGAGTTCAGAGAATTAGGGAAATCGGAGAATCCCGAGTAATTAAAAAATGGAAAGCAGGTAATTCTGGAGATTGAGAAATTTCACGGAACATTATAAATTTCTCGAAATGAGTGGAATTCCTCCAAACCTTCGAAAGTCCGTGAATTCCTTGCATTATTTTGCAGTCCTTGGAATTCTCCGAACTAATTAAATTTACTAAATTCACCAAACTTTCTACATTCCCAGCTTCATCTATAAGTCTGAATGAACTCTTAATTCCTCTGAATTCATACCATTATTTCGAAGTCCTTTGAATTCCCCGAATACGTGCGTGGATTTCCTATATTATTTTAGAATTCTTTTATTTCGTGAAATTCGTTAAATTTATTCAAATAGAGAATTCTTCCATCAATTCATAAGAATTTAGTCAGTGAAGAAGATTTTGAAAAGTTCGAGTGAATGAAATATAATTTTAGAAAAGTAAATCGAAAATGAACAATATATTATAAATATATTTTGTAGATTCTTCTTAACTTCATGCGTTCTTTGGAATTCTTGAATTTGTGGAATTCTTTCGATTCGTGTAATTGTCTGAATTCCTTGAATCATTTTGATTTTCATTAGTCATTTGTTTTTCTCTATTGGGGGATTTCAAGAACTCGAAAAAGATTCAAGAAATCATGAGAATTTAGAAGAATACAAGGGATTCTTTCTCGCATGATTTTTAATTATTCAGAATTCATAGAATTTTTTAGTCCTCGAAATTCTTTGAATTCTCTAATCTCCTAGATTTCCTTTTATGAATGGCATTCCCTAAATTATTTGGATTTCTTGAATTGTCAAAAATTCCTCGAATTCTCTGAATTAGTGGAATTCACCAGAATTATTTGAATTTATTGTATCCCTTTGAACCCTGGAATTCCCAGAATTCGATATTCATCCTCTGAAGTCTTCTTAACTTTATGAATTCCTTGAGTTTGAGGAATTTCTTAAGTTCGTGCTATTTCCTGAATTCCTTTGAATTCCTTGCAGTTTAAACATTTTTGTTGTTGCTTTGTTTTTGTTTTTTTTTCATTTTGGCAACTCTAATGACTAAAATTAGTGAAGAAATCTACAGAATTCATAAGAATGCAAGGCATAATTCTTTGCATGATTTTTATATTCTTTGATTTTCAAGAATTCTTTGAATTCATCTGTATTCTATCAAATTGATTCAAATTTCTAAAAATGATTCGAATTCCTTGGATTGTTCTGAATTTTGGATTCCAGCAATTCAGAAGAATCCGAGGAATTCAAAAAATTCCACTTGTTCAGAGAATTTTTGAAATTAAGAATTTGAATCAATACGATTGAATCGAAAAGAGCGGGAAAACATTTGACCAACTAAAGCATTTTGGGACTGAACATCTAGTATTTATTTTTGAATTCCAACTCAGGTTCATGCAATATTACAAAAAAAAATGATAGGTTCAAGACTGGCGTCGATTCCGACTTCCGAAACTGAATCTCGTTTCGAAGTTTCTCTCGGAACCCGTAGAAAATAAAAAAGAGCGCTGAGCGTTCGTGATTTAAAAAAAAGGACCGAATCTTTTATGACAACGAAAATGCATCTTTGACTCAATGATAAAACCTGGAATTAGATACGAAATTCATGTTTGGATTATTTCCATCACCTCAATTCATTTAAAGTAATTTGTTGGAAATAAATCCATTGAAATACATAATTCGATTTATTTAATATAAATTTCTGAGTGGAATTTTCCGTTTGAAAGTTTCGGTGGAATGAGAAAGAATCAAGTATGAAATGACTTTCGAAAACTTCCGTTACTCATGTTCAAATTAAAAACATGATGTAAAGGAAATTACGCAATTGCGCAGTTATGAAAGTCGATAAGAGTAATTTTTCCTTAATTTGAATGAACCGCTTTGTGGCTCAAGAAAGATTCGGTCTTCTTTCCCAGAAAGATACAAAAAATATTAGGTTAATGAATAATGATTATCAATAAATTATTCATTTATATAATTCCTGGACAATTTTTCGAAGGAAAAGAAGGTATTGAATCAATTAGTCAAGGTTCAAATTTTTCCACTACCCAGATTTGAGATGGTCTCTGTAATGATCAAAGTTTATTGAACTTTTTCAATTTCTTTTCAAAATAAAAAAAAAACATAAATGCAAAGGGCATCTTTGCTATTAATAAATTCATAAATGATGTGGGTTCCAATGCGACGATGCTTTTAATTTATTCGAGAAATATAACAAAAAGCTAAAAAATTGTATGAGTGTGTGAGAGAAAAGAGAGGTGATGATAAAATGAGAATTTGTATCAATAGGAAATTAATTATGGGTAGAATCAGTGATAGGAAATATCAAGAACAAAATCCAATTTTTAGTTAAATTCTTTGATCAGGTGTTTTATAAGTGAAATCTAGATAGAGATCTGATTATTGAAATCACTAAGTTCCTCTATTATATCTAAAAAATTTAAGTAGGAAGGAAATAGTTCTAGGAGAATAATAATTTTCAATATTCTAATGTCCAGATCTTGCTATCAATCAAGTTGAAATTCAAATCGATATTTTAGGCTCTAATACTTATGAATTTTTACTGCTAATTTTTTTAATTTCTTGATCGAATTATTTCCATTTTTTAACAGATTAATTTTATTCAATATAATTATTCTATTATTGAATCAATTTAAATTGAATTGTCAAGTTTTGTAAAGGCTGTTGATATTCTGAAAATTTATCTCGATTCAATTTTGCGATTCCAATAAATCGATTTGCAGTCTGAATTTGATTCATTGCGAAAAGCTCGTAACGCTCAATTGGAGTAAAAATTTTAGAAATTAAAATTTTTCCTCTGAACTGATAAATAATTGCATTTTTCTCAATTAATTTATGTTACTGTCAATGTTACAAATTATTCTATAGATTATTCTAAGTCAACTCGTCTCATGAAAAAATGAAATTCTTCAGATTTGATGAAGAAATTCGAAAAATTAAATTTAAATTCCTGTTGAAATTCAATTTTTTTTAGGGCGAGGAAAATTTTTTTCCCCCGAAATAAAAATTTTGCCAACCTCATCGACGATTTCCGATGGGAACAATGTATACTTACGTGCTATTTACACCTGCCTTTTTTACTAAAAGTGTGAATTTACTTATAGGTTTAAACTCAAGAATAATAATAATTAGAGGCTTCAAGCAAAATTTCAATTGATCTGTTCCAAGCGAGAGAATTACGTAAAAATAGATTATGCACAATTCGCGAAGATTCATCTCAAGTATAAGAATATTTCTTATTCCTTAGTGATTTATTTCACACTCTGCATTTGGATCACTCCAAATCTGTTGTTTAAATCATTTGTTTTCACTGATGAAATCAGTCATTGTAAATGATCTTTTTAGTATATTCCAGTGATAAAATCAGTTACTTGAATTTTCTGAACTGTAATTTTCACTGATTGAATCATTCATTTCGAATAGTCTAATCAGTAGCTTTTACTAATCAAATCATTTAGTTTTTAATTTGAGGAATTCTTCGAATTAGTATAATTTCTTGAATTTCTCTGAACTTATTTAATTTTATTGTCTTAAATAGTCTACAAAATCATTGCAGTTCAAATTTTCATAATCTATTTTTCAACTATTACGAATAGTTAAAACCAAAGATGGAACAATTTCGCTTGAAGCTTCTTTTGAGAATTTCAAGATACATATTTTTTGGTCGTAAAGAGGCCAACTTTTTGAAGGCATAATTTGGCCGAATTTTCGAAATCGCGGAGGCGGAAAAATTTCGAAAAATTACTTACCGAAACAGAAACTTCCCGGAAAATAAAAAATTCGCGGAAGAAAATTGAACAATCGAAAATGTCCATTCCTTTAGTTTTTAATCCTGAACTTTCAAATCTCCATATGATCAAATTCCCGAAATTTCCTATTCTCAAAATTTTCTAATTAACGGAATTAGTGAACTTCCGAAATTTGAAGAATTTGAGAAAAAAATGAAAAATAAAAGATAATTTTTTTTTTAATCCATTTTATTTGTATTTTTACAGTTATTTCAAAAATCGTCAATTTACTATTTTCGGGAATTTAAAAATTCGGGTTTGGAAATATTGAGAAAAAAATTTTCGATGGTTTTCTTTTCTTTCAGCAATTTCCGATACTTTCCACATTCATGATTTTAGAAATGCTGCAGGTTTATTTCATCATAATTTTTGTAGACAAGAAGAGCTTGAATGGAATTTTCGTGTGAGATAATTAGTATTCGTCTTGCGGCGCGATAAATTCTGTCTCGCAAAGTAAAAGTCGTGGCCCAAATTTTCCTGACGGAATTTGCTGAGTCCGTTGATTATAGAAGCTACCTCGTCCGAAAGGTTGATCGTATTCTAAAAAAATAAAAGTGATTGAAAAAATTACAAATCTAGAAAAGAAGAATTTTATAATTAGATGCCTTGACCTTCTTTCTATTATTCATCCAATTATTCATCTGAAATCCTGCATTTTTAGTGTTTTTTTTTCAGTCATGTATATACAGTAAGGTCGAATTTAGGAACAAACAGATATTCTTCACTATTATCTTTTTCCTCCATTTTTTCAAAGTTCGGAAAAAAGTGAATTTTCATAGAAAATATTCCATAAATTCCAGAAAATATTGAAACCTAAAAATTGAAGTTTTTATAAAAGAATCGAGTTAACAAATAGGCAATTTTCATAAATTTTCCGCACAAAAATAATATAATAAGTATGTTTATCGAATGATTGTATTCAAATTATTGTTTTATTTTTTATTATTTACAAAAATAGGAAAATTCAGAACTTTGCGAAATTTGAGAATCTCAGTCTTCATACTGCCGGAATAAGTAAATTGTTAAAATTAGTTAATTGATTCAAGAATTTTAAAATTTCGGGAAGGTAATATATTCGGTAACTTTGAATGTCTGATTTTATTTGTGAAATTTTCTCAATTTGGTGTCGACCCGGAAACTAGGACGAATCCAGAAAAATTCATAATTGATAAATTAACGAAATTAATGGAATTGATATTATTTATATATATTTATTAATATTTTAATACATATTTTGTAACCGTTTGATAACTATTTTATTTGAAATTAAAGAATTCGGAAACTCAAAATTTTGACGTTCGACTCATTTTGAGAATTTAAAGATCCTGCATCACGAAAATTCATTTTTGCGAATATCGGTATGCATTTGATTTCGAGAATTAAATTGTCATTTTTCGCAAATCTTCTGTTTTGGTGATTATATTTTTTGTATTTTTGGATATTTAGAAGTCTTCCGACCTCTCAAATTCTTGGAAATATTATGTTTCCGAACATTTTCAATCTAAAATAGAATATTATTTTATCATTGAAGAATATTAAAATATTGTTTTTCTAAAAATTTGAAAATGTACTAATTTTGAAAATGAACTGATGACGAATATCAGATAGTTTCAATTATAAATAGAATATTATCTTTTCAGCTAGAAGATATTGAAATTGTTCGAAGAATTTAATGATTTTAGTAATTTGTCATTTGGATTTTTCTGGTTTCGTTGACGAACATTTCCAGTACATATTCTTATATCTTATCTTATTTCTTTGATAATTTCAGTGATGGGTTTCCCTACTAAGAAAAAGTAGCTATAGTTACTTTCAACTAGTTACTTACTATCACTGGATAATTTTCAATAATGGAAATTTCGTATTTCCATGATTACATTTTCGGGATTTCGGTTTTTCAGCAAAATTATGTCATCCCTTCTAAAAATTTCTTACAATTTTTTCAATTATTTAGAATTTTTTAAATTATCTTTTTGATTTCATTCAAGATTTATTTATTATGTATTTCGGAAATTTCCGGATTATAATAAATGTTTTATAATCCTTCAGAATTTTTCGGAACTGTTTTAGATTACTTGAAATATGTTTTCTTTTTGTTTATATTCATATTTCATAACAAAGCTAAATGTAAGGTGTCAGCAATTTTCTGTTGTTAGATAAGTCTAAGAAGGTTCTTCGATACATATTAGATTGCAAAGAAATATTTTTCGTTAAAAATACAGGAAAACATTGTATTTATCTCTGAAATTTGTTTATCACAATCAAATTGTACAATAAACAAAATATATGCTTATTTTTGTTCAGGTGTATCTCAAGTTTATTGTCAACCTGTTAAATTGTAAGCGTTAAAAATTGAGAAAAACAATACATTTTTTAAAAGTTCTGTTTTCAAAAATAGACTGAAAAGTATAGAAAAGAAAAAAAAACGATGCATATCTTCATTAGGAACAAAATGCTCTCCAATTCTAAAAAAAAGCTTTTTAATCTGACAATAATTGGAGATATCAATTCAACCTTGCGGTATAACGGTATAATTAATTAATTAATTAATCAATTTCTCGACACTTTCAACTCGTTATTATTATTATTATTATTTTTTTTTTTTTATTAAAATTGTCATGACATTTTGATTTTTGTTCAGAGGAAGAATAAGAATTGTTTGTGAGTGAATTTGAGGAGGTAATTTTAATTAAAGGATTTTTTTAGACTCTCACGCACAGTTACATATTAATTTATAATTTATTCTGGATGCATGCGATTTGTTTAAGAGTGCGATACTATGCAATGTCGAAATTATTTTAAGGAACTGTCTGTACCATAATTATTGAGCACGTATGTCAATTTTTTTTAATAAATAAATTACAAGAAATGAAAGAAAGTGTTTTATAAATTATTTGTTCTCATCCGGTTATTTAGGTAAGTATTTTATTTTTCATAACGTTAGGGGATTCTTTGGATTTTCTTGGATTTTGATTATTCTCTTGGATCCATCTCAAATCCTTTCTATTCCGTTGAATTCTCTTCAATTCTCCGAAATTTGTTATTTCTTTAGAATTCTTAGAATTTTATTGATTGAGTTCATGTTGAATCAATTTTTTCGAATTCTCTCCAATATTCAGTAGTTATTTTAATTTTTTTGGAAGTTTTTCAATTTTTCGATTTTTCTAAATTTTCAAAATATATTTTAGTGTTTTCCAATTTTCTTTCATCTTGATTGTTTCGAATCCTGACTAATATTAAGGTGGAATTTTCTATGTAGAATAAGGAATGCTTGAAATACTCTTGAGTTCTTTGAATTATCGGGGATTATTTGGATTATGTCTTATAAAACGAGACTGAGATTCAATTGTTTTTCCGAAAAAGAGAAATTAATTGATTTTTCTCAATACTATTAAATTTTCCAAATATTTAAATTCCATGCAGTCCCAAAAATTCCCCGGGAAACCTAAAATTGACATTTCTGTTTCCCGCTTTTTGTCATACATTATTTTCCTTTGAAAAATGAACTGTTCGTATGTATTTCCAAACTAATTTCAAAACTTTTGAACAATTTCTATTTGTCTTAATATTTTTTGTTCTCTAATTACTTAGCAAAAGGTATTTTTTTTACGCCTGATCGGACAATTGATTAACGCTAGAAAGACTTACCTTTGTCTCAATAATTAATTTATTGTTTGAACAAATAATAATTATTTTATTATAAATTTTCTTTGAAAAGAGGAAGGATTCTTTAGCTTTTTCGTCCAACTTAATTCGTCGCTTATCAAATATCTACGTCATTAGGAACTACTCCATTCCCCAATGTGCAAAAAAATTTCAGGGCCATTTCTGCAACGTCGTAAAGACGTCTTCAAATTTTTTGTCCACTGATTCTGTAACAAATTCTTATTTTTTCAAATAGATTCTTTTATCAAAACCATTCCGACATAAAATAATTGTTTTAAATTGGTAATTGCTTTTAAATGGTCGTCATTCTCTAGGATTTTCTTAATAAAACAAGACAAAGGTTAAATTTTGGTTGTAAAATAGGGGATCCCTAAATTCCTCAAATTAAAATGCAGCGGGCAGGTTTTTTCTTATGTCATTCTATCTGATAAAATGAGACTGAGGTTGAATTCCCTTTTTGGAATACGGAAATATCTTCAATGTACCTTCCTTTTTCTTGACCTTATCTTTAATTCTTTTTAATTTCCTCGGACTCTTTTGCCTCACCCGGCCAAAAAAATGCAATTCTTTGAGTCCTCTAAATCATTTTGAATTTTATTGAATTCTTTCAAATTCATTGATTCTATTTAACTTTCCAAAAATTTTATCTTTATGCTTTGGAATTTTATCATTGATTTTCAATGTTTCGCATCATTTATATTTTTTTCAATAAAACGAGGCAGAGGTTGAATTTTTCTAGTGAAATAAGGATACTACTGAATTATTTCAGTTTTCGGGTTGTTTAGTTTAAACTCTCATGATTCCTTTCAATTCTTTTCATTCTTTGGTTTCCACGAATCCTTATGAAATCTAATGAATCCTTTGAATTCCCTGAATTTCTCTCATTCTCTTGAATTTTTTGATATTCTCATGTAAATTCTTCGAATTCTCACGGATTTCCACGAATTCAAAGGGATTCTTTGAATTCACATGACTTTTGAGTGCTTTTAAATTATTATAATTCCATGAATCTCCTCGAATCCTCTGAATTTTCCTTATTCTCTTGAAATATTTGAAATTCTCATTTATCCTTTCAACACTTTCAAATTTTCTTCAATCCTTAAAAATTCTTCGAATTCTCGTGGATTTCCACGAATTGCAAGGATCTCTTTCAATTTTCGTGATTCCTTTGAGAGCTTTTGAATTATTTGAAATTCTCATGTATCATTTCAACACTTTCAAATAATCCTCAAGTTGTTGAATTATCTTTAATTCTTATAAATTCTTCAAAATCTCATGATTCCTCGAGTGCTTATGAATAATTTTAATTCTTATGATTCCTTTGGATTCTTCCCATTCTTTGGCTTCCACGAATTCTTATGAATTCTGGTGAATCTTCTCGGATTCCCTGAATTTTTCTCAATCTCTTGAATTTTTTTCAATTCTCATGTATCCAACGCTTCCAAATTGTCTTCAAGTTGTTAAATTGTCTTCATTTCTCATAAGTTCTTCGAATTCTCATGGATTTCCACGAATTCCAAGGGATTCTTTGAATTCTCATGACTGCTTTGAGTGCTTTCGAATTATTATGATTCTCTCGATTCCATGAATCTCCTCGAATCCTCTGAATTTTCCTTATTCTCTTGAAATATTTGAAATTCTCATTTATCCTTTCAA
>WSXT02036574.1:0-13508 GCA_011762715.2 Neuroterus valhalla
TCGTGACCCTAAAGCCAATTTACCATCAACGTACAATTATTATTTAAACTGAGGGTCGATACAACTCCATCTTTTAATATTAATGTTTATATTTATGAATGTTTGATGAACTCAAGATCCCATTGAGAAAAACGAATTGACTACTTTTACAAATTCATCATTAAACATTAATAATAAGCTGTTCAGAGTAACATAACCACTCTCAAATATTTAAAAATCTACATTTTTTTCAATTCTTTAGAATCTTCACAAATTTTTAATTATTTTTGAATTTTAGAGTGGCCAGTTGGTCGTGGGGGCTAAGGCATGAGCTTTGGACCAACGCTACTGTCTGGTTGTGGGTTCGATTCCTGCCTCGCACTCTGGAATCGATTTTTTAAACGCACAATTTTCTGATTTTTAGGACTTTTTTATTTTATTTATGAAACTACTAGTTGATGATCGCATTTCTTCATTTCTTGGTGTTAGCTTGAACTTTTTGTATCATGAAACTATACATTTTCTTTTTATGACGACGTCAAGAATGAAGAAACTTCAAAAAATATATCATCAAAAAACTAAAGTAGCCTCAGAATAGCCAGAATGAAGAAGTAAAATATTTACCATTGTTCATATTGTCTGTGATACTTTACTTTCAGATTATTTTCGGTTTTAAGAACTTTGTTATATCAACGAAAACTTGTTTTTGCTTTCAAAAGATTGTAGATGTCGTAATATTGAGGAAAATTCAGTACAAATAATTAATATGACAAACTAAACAAATTTCCAATTTTTCACGTTTTTTAGTTCTGACATCTAAATGCAGAATTTTCTTTCTTTTGAGAAAATAATTAATATAAACTTCCAGATTTGGGAAAGACCCATTTCCGACAAAGTATTCGGATTTTCAACCGAAAACGGTGATTTTTAACAAAATTTTGGAATTTCCGATCAGGAAAGATCAATTTCAAAAAGTTTAAAAAATTATTCCCAATTGAATAATCAAATTTGCAATCAAGCTGTTGCATTTCTATGCAGAATTCAGAATCAGAAATAAAATACCCAAATTTAACACTGTAGAAATACATTTTCAAATAAAAGAGATGCATTCTCAACGGAAAATATGAGTTAAAAAAAGTTTCTAATTTTTGCATAATATAAAATCAACAATAAAATGCAATTGAATTTTGAAACTGCATATATGCGTCTTTATATTAATTTTCCACCAAATCATTGATGTTTCTACCGGAATAGTTTGTATCCAAGACAAAATGGCCAATTTTTAAGGAAGAAGTTGAATTTTTAACCAATAATAGTTGGTTTCGTAACCAAAGAGATGAATTTCAAACTTTGGGAAAATTGCAATGAATATTGATTCAAGAAATTATTATGATAAAAGGCGAAAAAAATATTACAATAATTCTATATTGCTCCATGAATAAAAATGTCTAAAAAACAGTTTTATTTTTAAAGGAAAAGTTAATTTCAATCCAGAAAGACAAAATTTTATACATAAAAGTTGAATTTATGAACGAAACAAATGGCTATTTAAAAAATTGTTTAATTTTTCAGCAAATTTTTCGAAAAAAACGTGTTGTATTTTCAATTAAAAAAGATTTATTTTGCACCAAAAATGGAAAAGTTCAATTTTATATTGGATACATTAATTATTTTGAACCAAAAAAATTTTAATGACTTTGTTAAATTTTCTACCAAACTGTTGCATTTACATTTGAAAAAAAGGAACTTTCACACATTTTAGCGCGAGTCTGAATTTGAAATTCTTCCATGTCTTTCTAGTTGCACCTAAGGACCCTCTAGTTGCACCTGTATACGTACCTATGGTTTGTACAAACCCGCGCTCAGCTCGAGCGAACAATAGGTGACCCAAACAGCAGGTAAAGGGCTAGATGGGGAACAGGGGAACCATGAGGTAGCTTTAGGCCGAATCTACTCAAGTTCTCCTCAATTTATTTACATACTACCGAATTCAAGTCAATTTCTGGTACACACTTACATGAAAAATAAAAGCAAATTTCTGCAATACTTCGAAACTATTTGTTAAAATTCATTTTATTACTTTTAAAGTCCATGATATACACTGTATTACTAGTTAGTGTAAAATATCTATAGCAGTAATATATTACTTGATCCTCACCAGAAAAGGTCATTCAATGAAAACCTTATCGTCTTGAACATATTTGCAACAAAATTCATTAAAAAAAATTATATTGAACAGTTTATACTTTTTAAAAAAGTAATTCCTACGACGATTTTGAAAAATTGAAATTTCTAATTCTCTATTTACATTTTTATTATGGCTATGCATCAATCACAAATTTAAATTAACATTCAAATTGGGGAGGATGTAGGTTTTCACCTTGTGCTCACTTCACGTTACATTTAATTTACTTAAAATTGTTTATAGTTTATTTTAGCAAAACACTCGATGACAACCTAAACATTTCAAAATTTACTTCCTTCCTAATAATTTCAATTAACTGAGTACGTCAGTCTTGCGGAATGTTAATATTTTTTAATGGATTCTTGACGATGACACCTTCAAAATCTCTAGTATCCCACTCGCCATATTCTCCAGACAACTTGGACAAATTGCGCAAATCCATAATACTCAAATAACTAAACAACTTCCGGACAACAAGATCCGGAACTTCAAATCCATTCATGAACTGATCATCAATAGCTTTGGTATTATTTTCCACAAATTGCGGAAGTTTATACTGGAACAACAAGTTGAAAGCCGCAGCTCCCGCCTCGAACAAATCCTTGTTCTCCTTTCCAATCTTGTAGCGTCTGCCCAACATATTTGCATAAAGTGGGAATTCCTGTCTATACTTTCCGTCCTCAAAAGCGTGGATCACATTCTTGACCTTGGCATAAATCGCCAATTTCTTAACATCCTTCGTCAACACATCATAAAATGTAATATTATAAACATCGTCAATAACTGTCGTCTTCATCCGCTCAATTTCCCTGTTACATTTTTCAAAGAAGATCCCTGGATTCTTCAGCTTAAGCAGCAGCTGGTTCTTTTCGCTAACGGCTTGACCGGTAGAGATAATCTTCGCCATGATCTTCACCAGAAGCTTTGCGATCGCAACAGTCTCCCCAGCATTGATATAAACCTGGAATAGTGAAGTCTTTCCGATTTTATCGGTCGAGTTGACATCCACACCGTAATCCATCAGCACTTCTGCAATTTCCCCGCCCTCGTCAGAGAAAAAGCAAAGCGCGTTCTGGCCCTGAGCGTCTTTGCTGTTCACGTCTGCACCATACTCCAACAACAGCTTCACCATATCAACACAATTCTTTTGAACTGCCAGATGAAGAGGAGTTGCTTCTCTTCCAGTCTTCGCGTCGACCTTTGCGCCCTTGTTCAAAAGAATTTCGGCAATCTTTGGGTTTCTAGAAAATGTCGCTCGATGAAGAGGCGTTCCACCTTCATCACTCGTTTTATTCACGTCTGCACCCTGGTTTATAAGATACCTTACCATCTTTACGTTTCCTCTTTCGGCTGCTAGATGCAAGGGAGTTGTAGAGTCTCGCTTTTCTGCATCGATGACAGCCTTCTCCTCTACAAGGCACTTTGCCACTTCAACATTTCCCCTGTGAGCCGCAATATGAAGTGATGTTTGGTTATTTTTTGTTGGGGTGTTTACCGGAATCCCGAGGCTCAGGAACAACTTGACGAGTTCCGGGTCTCGGTTCTTGGCTGCGTAGTGAAGAGGCGTAAAATCAAAGATAGTCTTCACATCAGCGGGAATATTTCGATCCAATAAGATTTTTACAATCTGTTTTTGGTTCTTCTTGACCGCAAAATGCAGAGGCATTAAACCGGTTACGGTACAAGCTGTGATTTCCGCGCCGTGGTTGATGAGGAATTCAGCCGCTTCAGATTTTTTGTACCAGATAGCAGCATGAAGAGGAGTGTTACCTCTGTAAGAGGGGATGTTTATATCAGCTCCGTGGTCCAAAAGGAGTTTCATGATGGATATGTGACCTTGTTCGGCAGCTAGGTAAAGGGCAGTTCTACCTAACTGGTTTTGAATATTTACTGATTGCGGATCTTCATTCAAAAGGGATTCGATAGTTTCTTCCTCGTTGCGCTGCACTGCGAGGTGGAGAGGGATTTCCTCATTTTCGTCTAAAATTATATATCCGGTTATATTTGGACTGTCTTGGTCTGAATCCGACATTCTATGTAGAGACGGCGTCACTGCAGAGCTCAAAGGATTTTAGAAATGGATTGAGTTTGTCTTTTGAGTTATGGTGACGTATTCTTTAGTCTTAGGTTGAAGATGATGTTTGACTCTTTTAATTCCTAGAACAAATTATAGTATTTTAGCAGATGTGAGACAAGATACCTACTGCCCTACCGAAAAATACTCAGTAACGCTTGTTGAGAATTGACATTAAATATCATTTCTTACGAGTATAAAATAAAATTTTATAACGCTTGAAATTCGGATTTCAAGATTTCACATCTAAGTGCTGTCAATTCCAAAGTATCCAAATAACAAGGCTATAAACTGTGAAAAATAATTTCTAAATGCTGATAACATCTATCAACTTTGCAACTAGGTAATATGGTTGATTAAATTTATGTGATAATTTTTATCTTCAAGACGAGAAAATAAAAAAATGAGAAAAGTTGATTGAAATTTCGATTAAAGAGTGTTTAATGATTACAATTTTGCAAATTGTAATTTTTCGCACCCATCGGGAATCTTCTAAACAACTTCAAGACTATGAAAAATGAACAATATTTATAAATCGTTCTTCGTACCAAAATTCAAAAAATTATTCGATTTTAATGATTTACGAGACTCTTTTTCTGTCCCTCAGATTTATTTCAGTACTTTAATATCTACGGTGGTTCTTTTGAGAACTTAATTTTGTTAAAAAGTAATGACTTCTCAATTAACTATAATAATCTGCAACTTTTTAAATTATTTAATCATTGATTCACATTAGTCAAATAGATAAGTAAGGCTGCTTCTAATAATAGATTTATGTTACTGACATGTTACCGACATCGAGAACGTTCCACAGCAGTTGTGGTCCGTGTCCGTGCTAAACTTCTAGAACATTATTGATGACGTCATAGAATGATATTTCGGAATCGTGAGAAACGAAATTCGATATAAACAACCAAAAAATCAATTTTCAACCAAGAAGATTAACTTTCTTAAAAAAGAGTTTTCAACCAGAAATGAATTTTCAACTTTTGTGAATAATCTTAATCCAGAAAAATCAATTTTCAACAAAAAAATATAGCTCTTAACCAAGCAGTTGAATTTTTAATCAAATTGATGGATTTTCAAACAAAAAGATCAATTTTCTACCAAAAGGAAGCAAATTTACAACAAAAGGATTGGATATTTCACTAAAATAACAAATTTTCAACAAAAAAGTTCAACTTTCGACCAAGCAGTGGAATTTCCCACCAAAACGGTTGAATTTTTTTAATTTCTACCATAAGAAACTGAATTAAAAAAAAAAAAAGAATTTCTAATAAAACATTCTGATTCTTCATTTTTTCGATCAAACCACTTTATTCAAAATTTGTCTTCTCGTTGCAGATAGCTTTTTTTTGTAGAAAATTCAACTACTTGGTTTTAAGTATCAGTACTTTGTTGAAAATTATTTTTTTTTCTTGAAAGAAACATCATTTCGGTTGAAGATTAATCCATCTGGTTAAAAATTGAACTTTGTTGCCGAGGAGTAGTTTTCATTGTTCAAATTAATTTTCGTAAGTGAAAAATTTACCTATTACATTTTTTGTTGCTTATGATTCTTTTTCAGCAGAAGAAACAATTATTTTGTTGAAAATTCATCATTTTATTAGAATACCACTCTATTTTATTTAAAATTAAAATCCGACTGAAATTTGAATTACATTTTTCGTTATCAATTCCCCCTTTTGGTTGAAAAATTAAATATTCGGTCCAAAGTTGAACTTTTTGTAGAAAAACCATTTGTTTTTGTTCAAGTTATATAATTTTTTTTGTAAATTTTTTTATTTGGCTGTAAATTGAGTTTATTGTTAGAAATATATATTTTCTGTTAAAAATTGGAATATTCGATCACTTCGTTGGGAGTCGAACAACTTCTCTAATAAGCCCTTTCTCCAAGAGCCATCTGTTTTTTTGAAAAACGTTTTTTTGTTGAAAACTTACTTTGATGTTCGAAAATTTAACAATTCTAATTTTGGATGAAAATTGAACCACTTGGTCGAAAATTCGTCTTTTGTTGGAAAACTAACCTACCTGGGAGAAAAATTATTGTCAAGGTCGAAATTTTTATTATTTGGTGAAAAATCTATTTTTTTGGCTGAAAGTTCAACTACTTGGTTTAAAGTTAAATAACTTTGTTGAAAATTCATTTTTTCAGGTTTTACTTCTTTGGTGAAAAATTCTTTTCTTTTTATTAAAAAATATATGTTTTGAGAAGAAAATTGAAGCATTTAATCGGAAATTCATGCATTTAAAAAAATTCTTTTTTTGGTAGAAAATTAACCTTTCTGGTTGAAAATTGTCTTTCTTGAAATTATATTCGTTTTTCACTAATTTAAAAATTAATTATGTTAGTTGGCTTACCCCAAAAGAGATTTGGCCTAATGGTATAATAATAATAATAAGAAATCGCAATTTTTTATAATTGGTAAAAAACGGTATAAAAAAATAACCGTGGAAAAATGATAGGATCATGTATATGCTTCAAACTTCTCTTCGTGAAAAGTGGACTTCTTTTATTCAAGAATACTATTGTTATTATATTACGATTAAGAGAAGTACAATTAGCTGAAGTAGTAATCACTCTTTAATTGGAAATTTTTAAAATGGAACAATCTTCACCTAATTTGTAACAATGCGAAAAATTAAAATACCAAATTAGAAGCGTTTAAAATGAAATATTTTAACTGCGAATCGTTCAGAATTGAAAATTAAAAAGTACATAATTGTTTGCACCCAACTTAAATCCCCTTTTCCTTGATTTTGGCAGTTATATATAAATGTATGAAAGGACTAATTTAAGATAATACCTACTACCCAAAGGTGAAATTCTATTTGATTTGTTGTTATAAGAAAATTAAACTTTATATTTTCAACAAATTCGTTAATAATTCAGTTATTTTTAACTTCCGGTTGATTTCGTAAGACGGGAATCTTTCCTAGATTGAAAAATTAAAAGAAAAGGCAAATTTGTTCTCTAAATAAGAATTATGGCATGACTGATCATTCAATGCCGGCAAATCGTGCCATTATTGATATATTTCGAAGGCCTTACAACAGCGCTCAGAAAAACTAGCCGGTATTGTTTACAGGACCTTTAATATTGAAAATGAAAATGCTCAAATAATTTTTTAACAAAGACTTTTTCCTTAAATCAGAGATATGTTTGGTCTTATTTTCTCTAATAAAAAAACACCTGCTATGCAGTGAATTTAGTAACAAATTTGATTCATTACGATAATGCTTCATTAATGTAACAAAATTACAAAGAAACAAATTTTTTCTAACAAACAACTTCGAATTCAGGAACATTAAGGACGATCACAAAAGCCGAGAAAAATGCATACAAACCGTGAAAGTGTCCATGAAAATTGTGAGACACTTTGAATAAACCACCTGTGAAAATAATATAATTTGGTCTATTCTTATCATAAACATACACATGCAGTAAAAAAAGTTTTTGGAAGTCATGCAATGCAGAAAGCAAGGCTAATCTTTCGACATCATACCTGAAAATTTCCAAATTGTCGATGTTATTGGAATCCAAATTTTCATCAATGAACGTACTATTAAGTACGTATACTACGTCACCAGCAGTCACCAAACGTCAAACTATAAGCCATTATAGGTTAGGTTTACTTTTTCGACAGAATATGTCCGACCAATCAGCTGGATGATTATGACACAATGAGTATAGGCTAATTATTAATTCTAATAGTCCTAATTTGTCCTAATCAGGCAAAGATAATCTTTGATTTAGGTAGCTGCATGTAAAGTCAAGTTTATCGACAAGACGGGCGCGTACCGAAGGGCCAAACATTGCACGAAACGAAACTCATTTTTTGGGGATTTTCCAATTTCGAAATATTTAAAATTACCTATCAAATTGTTACAAGAAATTATCAATTTTTTATTAATTTAATAGACAATGAAAAATAAAGTATTAAATATAATGTCTAGAAATAATAAAAAAATATACATAAAACGTGGTTAATTCAGAATACAAAAAAAAAGTTATACATTACATGATTACATTATAGAATTACCATAAAGTTCTTTCTTTCAATTCTAAATAGGATAGATTTATTACTCACTGAAAATGTCTTGAAAAAAAGTCGTGCATTGTTAATACATATTCGTAGAAGGCGGAAAGGAACAAGGTTTTTTGCGGAAAAATCCTTTCTCGATTAAGCTTAATCGAAATTCGATTGACAATATTAATCTTATAAAAGAAATATATATTCGTCTAAAAATTGTTTTTACATAATACAAATATCTCATTTGAAATATAATAATATTGAGAAATTATTATTACGAAACACGCGCTAGGTGTCGGCGGTATTGGTATTCTTCCAGCCATTTTTCGGTGGCCATTCGAGATGCTTTCCAAGAATTTGGAATATTTAAATTATTCAAAAGGGCTACTTCATAAGCTAATTTTCGAACTCCTGACCCATCGATACCATAATTAGTCTTAGTGTAAAAAACATGTAGATATTGTTCCAAGGCGTCTTCTTGCTCTTTGTTAAACACCGGATCCTCACTCGAAACCGGAGTCAAGTTGGGATTTACTAAACTCACGATAATGGGCTGATTATTTTGGTTCATCCTGTTGGTTTTTCGTTTTGGTGATTTTTCTTATCCCACAGGACCTGATCTAAAAAGTACCACTTTAATTTAATTTCAGTTACATACGTTTATTTAAAGACGTTTATTTTGAGTACTTAACAAATTTTTCCGGAAGAATCGTCTTAAATATCATATAGTTCACTGAACTTCAACATTTTATTTTAGAACACATTTTTTTGTGTTGTTTTAGAAAGCAATAAGATTTTTCAATTTGTTTTTCTCAGGAATGCGTAGTGCAATTTTTCTCTTTCTTGGCTTAAGATAACCAGGAGGTATACTTGTTCTTTAAAAAATAGCTTTTCAAATTCGCTGTACTAGGTAGAACCTAGGAAATGAATCTTTATTGTCACCAAATGCAAAAGAGAGATTAAAACACGTGTTCAAAACATGATCAGTTTTCCTAACCTAAAATTATATATTGCTCAAAACTGAGAAATTTGGCTATTCAAAACTTGAATTATTCCAATACTGAAATAAAAAAGTAGAAACTAGAAAGCCATCAATTTCAATCAACATAAGTTAGAATCTTGTTTACAAAAACAAAAAAGGAGCAAACTTACCCCGAAAGACGTCATTCAATGTTTTCAAGACCAGCTGATCAATCATCTGGTTACTTCTAGGAAAAGAATCAAAGCCCCTATAAAGTTTCTAGAAAACACTAGAAATTACAAGAAGAAAACGATTCTAGTTATTAATCACCAGAATCTAGTTTTTCATATAAATTACTTAAAACTGAAAATAAATTAAATCTGAGAATAAATTAAATCCGAAAATAAATACTCAGAAATTGGTAAAAAAACGTGTTGATTCCAAAAAACTGACAAATGTACAATGTATTGTTGCTGATATGTAGAACACAGAAATTAACCTTTTAATTTATAGTTTCTCTATTTATAAAATCTCCCCTAACAATCAGTGCAATTAGCATAAAAAAATATTTTCACTTTTTTTTTTTTAAGTAGACGTCTCACTTAATATCTATATGTACAAAGGATATTGTACCGATGATGACGATATTTACACTGTAAATCGCCTCTCGGGTAAACGAACTTTTAAAGTAATATCAGACTGCGTAGTGAAATTAGATTATTTGATGAGATCTCTTCTCAATTCGGTGCTTTCAGCGTAAGCACTTATGCTGACAACATTCCTTGTAAAGTCAATAAGTTGATGCCATTCACAAGGTTGCTGAAAAATAAAATATATAAATTAAATTAAAGTCTTTGATTAAACTTCATCAAGATTTAATAAAGAATTCTCATTTCAATGGAATTCGACAGTAACTCAGAGAATTCAAAAGTAGTACCGACTGAATACAAGAGAATTCAATTGAGTAAAATATAAATTCTGTTGAATTAAATTTGAAAACTCAGCGTAATCCATAAGAATTGAAGAAAATTCAATCGAATTATAGATGCACTTGAATAGATGCAAAGTATTTCTCGTTGAATTCAAGAAAGTTAAATAATAGTTAAAAACGTAATTATATTCTATTCAAACTTGTTGTCGAATTTTTCGCTAACAGAAGATTATAGAAGAATTCAATTAAAAGCCAAGTCTCCAATTTTTCAAAACCCCCAGGAAGAGGTTACGAGCTTGTGAAAAGTGAGTTTTTTTTGCAACTATGCGAACTTACAACGGTAATTACATTATTAAGAAAATAATTTATAGTAGATTCCGATGCGCAATGGTATTCAAAATTTACCGATTTTTTCGTTCATTCCAAAAACTGGTCTTGCTACTTATTTCCTTTCGAGTGTGATTATAAAGAAATAGAATTTGGAATAAAAATTCACTCAATCATTTCGTTGTCGCTACCTTCTATTAAAAAATATACTTTGCTTATTAGGAGACATACCAATAAACGTGATAAACATTTCATTTTTGCACACGCACACCTTTGAATATTATTTAAAATAAAGAAACAATACTTAAGGCAATATATGGTACTGAATCAACTCTATACAAACACGTTCCAGACGAAAATCAGTGGGGTGAGCCTAAATTAAAAAGTGAATTAAACTAAATTCAACTTTTATCGAACGGTGGAATTGTTAGATGAATAGTGAAAAATATAAACATGTGAAGAATGAAACGTAAACATTACTGGTCCTTTATTAAATCATGACCATCTTTTCTCTTCCGAGATATATTTTTTATTTGGGCGTCTAATTGACAGACGATTCCGATTTCTCGCTTTTATCTTGGTCAATTAGTCATTTGATTATCAAATTTATTATTGAATTTCTATTGAAATACAGAAAGCTTGATGGTTTATTTCAAGTTCTAACTTTTTTTTAGGTTAATCTGACTATCGTGAACCGGTCTAGAAAAATAATCTAATATAATAAAAATTCTTTAAAGTTTTTGTGCTCATTAGAAAAAAAAGTCATTTCCTGTACATTCGCAGTAACTTTTCAAGAGTAGGCAATTGTGAAAATGTTGTCTTGCATAGTGGAAGAAATTCAACTGAGTTGGAGTTGGAATGAGAAACTTCGAAAAATGATATTTTAGATATTTCTGAAAATATTTACTCATTTTATTTTCATTATTATTTCCCTACAAATGAGATGTCTGTTTCAACTTTTTCTTCTTGCACATGATGAGAAAAAAGGGAAATTTTGTTGATAAGCTGCTGTGATTTTTTAAAAGAAATTGACCTCCGAATGAGCCTGGAAACATTAGAAAATGTTTATAATTCCAGATTTTATTTGGAATGTATGAAATCATTACAATCGGCACTATTTTTACTATAGTACACTAAATGTCGATAATGTATTATGTTTTATAAACTTTTTATCCATTTACGATCATAGGTTCAAGGAATATAAACATCTGTTCTAAGCTTTTTTTTTCAATACTTGGATGGAGCGATTCAACGCTTCGTGATTTTTCGTAAAAAAAAAAAAAATATGAAAAAAATAGAGTAATAACATAGTGTCAGAACATTTTTGATTTGCATCTAAGTACAATCGATTAAAAATTCGGTCTCTCAATCATATTGCCGGTTAGTTCCCGTTTGTTTTTCGGTGAACAAAATTCCTGGTTTTCTGGTTAGGTATAAACAACCAATTCTTAAATGAGAGGTTCTTCTTTTACTAATTGATGCTACCTTTTCTGAATCAAAAGGTAAAAGTTATTTTCCTAGTTGAAAAAATCAAATGTTCTAGAATTACCTTGAATTTGGTAATCTTTACAAATCTACCGTAGATTATTAGGCAATGTTTTGCCCGCGTCAGTGTGCAGTAGAAACGTTGGAATCCAGCCCGGCTGGTGAGGTGTCTATTTCGAATGCAGGATGCAAGAATTATGTCTTTTTCGTGGTTGAAGAACCCGTCAATAGTGTCCACTTCAATATTAAATATTTTCGCTTTTCCTGGAACAATCCCATCCATCCTGTAAGGAAAGGTATCTTTTTCAAAGGCTTGCTTCTATAAAATCGTATTCTTAAGGAGCATAAAATTCCTGACCTGAAGCGATTCATGGTTTCAAACTTAAAAATTGATTGAGCGTTTAGATCCAACAGAGGAAAAAAATTCTTACGTGTTTTTTATTTCTTGCTCGACACGCTCCTTGGCATCAATGTCTGAGATTACTACACCCATCGAAATATTCCTCTCCATTCTCCGCAAGTCTCCAAAACTGGCGATACAGTGTATTAATCTCGAGGCAAAAACAGCCTCGTTGTCCACGAAATCTTCTGTGTAACTCAAATTAAAAATTCGCAGAGGATGCAATGGAAATTGATTCTTCTGCTGCACCAAGTTTCTCAAAGAATTCATCCCAAAAATTCTTGAATTAATTAGCCACTCTTCTATCGGATCCGATATTCTATATTGAGTAATTAGTCTCAGGACTGGAGACTTCTCATTTGGCCCATAGCTGTTCTCGATTCGGGAAAACAAAGAACATCCGTATCCTGTGTTTCGCAATCTCTGCGGGGAAAATTCAATAGTATTAAAAATGTAAAATTAGCATTCAAGTGGATAACAAAAAAAGGCAAAAAAATCTCACAGGCAAATTATCGTGGATCGTTGGATTTTTGCAGATGTCGCCTAGTAATACTAAAGTCTTCTCTCTAAAAGGTAAGACTTTTAATGTGTCCAACTCCAAAATTTCTGCTGCCTCGTCAACTATACAAACTCCTACTGCGTGCTTTTCGCTGTTTGAACAAAAAATTAAAAACTTTATTATTGCATGTTCGATGAAATTATGAATCGGATGGAAATTCCAAAATATATCAAAGTATTATCCTAGATGTGACATCATTCAAGAACATCCAGTAATACACTATTACAGAGCACCTAAACCATTTTAAAACATTCTAGAATGTCTTGGAAAGTTTAAAGACTTTTCAGACAATTATGGAACATTCTATAATTTATAGAGTTTGAGAAATAGAAAAATGTACTATGTTTTAAAATTGTCTAAAGATTTCTGGGAAAGTAAAGGGCATTCTCAAATCTTTAAGAACATTCTACAACAGTCTAGAACCTTCTATAACATTATAGAATACATGAAAAAACTCAAAAATATTCTAGAATTTTCTGGGAATTTCAGACTACATGAGCATCTCGAGGAAAACATATAGTATTCTTCATCAGCTATATAGGAATAAGGACTCTTTACCTACCTCCACTCGGA
>WSXT02036585.1:0-13508 GCA_011762715.2 Neuroterus valhalla
TTCCCCCCCCCCCCCCCCCCCCCTCTCTCTCTCTCTCTCTCTCTCTCTCTCTCTCTCTCTCTCTCTCTCTCTCTCTCCCCTCTCCCTCTCTCTCTCTCCCTCTCTCTCTCCAAGGTAGGACTGAGACAGTTTCATTCCTAGCTTGGAATGAATTGTTTCATTCTAAGAGAATGAACATTTTTAGTCGTTACATGGAATGAACTTTGATTCTAAGAGAATAAACTTTCATTCTAAGGAATTTAGAGTGTTCATTCCATGCTTTTTGTCGTTCAACATTTTCTCATATTCTCGTTCAGTTTTATTATACTACTCCCTCTTGTCAATCTCTCCTCTCCTCGATTTACTCACGCATTCCTTCATTCTCTCTTTACCATCCTTACATTCGTTGTCCCACCATCCTTCTTTTACCCTTTCTTCCCTTCTTCTTGTTCTTACCTCTTATCTCACCTTCTCAACCGCTCCTTTTATTCTTTCTAATATTTCGTCCACTCCTCCCCCCTCTGTTCCCCTCCAATTCGGCTCCCTCATTTTTCCTCTGAATTCTCTTAGGAGGGTTTTGTCCGGGGCTAGGATCCTCATATTGATATGAGTTAGGAGAAAAATCGATTCAATCAGGGAATATATCCTCTATGTACGAAATTTTTACTTTTGTCGTCATGAAATACGTTTTACGTTCTTGTTTTCGAATAAACTTTTCAGAAGGACTCGTGCATGTTTATGGTACACTTAATCTTTTAGTTTCTTGACGCTACTCCAGTCAAGGTTTTGTTTTTTAGTTTCTTGATGAGAAACTACTACTTAACCGTGAAAGTCGCCGGACAGGAATTCTGATAGAAATGAAGTTTCCATAGAACAAACTGATAATTTCAGCTTGGATTTTCAAACCTCTTTTTTTATTTTTTGCATTGAAAGATGCTACACACGGCCACAGATTGAGAGAAATAAAATTACGCTTATTCCTGATGTTAGGACATTCACTGCTTTACCTTTCCACTCGTTATATCCACCTGTCTTGTGTATTTATGTCCTTTCTAATTATAAGGTACTTTTATTTTGCTAATTGTTTGCCATAAAAATGACTACTTTCGACAATGAAAACAAGTAATTGAATTGTAAGAGATTGTTATTTAGGTGCCGTAAACCAGTAAATAATTATAAACTATGCAAAGGTGTAGAGGGAGAGGGGGGGGGGTTGTGCAAAATAATGTGGAAGGGGAATCAAAAACGTTGTATAGACCACACTGCAACTGCCCACCTACTGATTCATAGCGTTCGTTATCGCAAATCAATTTTTGATTTTCAGATCAGTTTTAGAAAAACACGCAATGTCCAACATTACCTATGACGTGTCACCTTTGATTCGAGCAACCGCTATCGAAATTCATGCACCAGTAATGCCTTCAGAACCGGTTCGTACACAAACTGCAGTGGCTTTCAGTGGCGAAGTTTTCCCTTACGCTCTTATAATCATCGCCTGTGTAATCCTTGTACTCGGCATCGCTGGAATAATTTACATTTGTGTATCCTGGTCTAGGTAAGCATTTTTTCACTGTTATCATTGTTAGGTTTACCTCATATTTTTCCCTTAATGAATATTCAGAACCTGATTTCAAAGTTAGCTTTTCTGTGATCTTATCTCTTTTCTGCACAAAATTCGCTTCAGGAAAATGTATTGTTGTATCAATATTCTCTGACGTTGAAAATGTTCTGATAATAAGCTGAGAATTGATTATTATCTAAAATTAGCTTAAGATGCACTTTTTAAAGTCCATAAGATATCAGAGAATCATATCTTCATTTTTTTAGGCGGAAATAATCTAAAAACATAGAAAAAAAATGAAAATTTTGAATTCGGTTAATGTATTCTGTTCGGTTTTCCAATTAAGAAATTTATAGACTTTTCTAGATGGGTTCAAAAATTAGAACGAATTAAGTTCTGGTCAAGCTTTTAGTAGAGACTTCAAGAAAAAATTATAAATTTGAGAAAACTTGTTGTGTCAGGTGCAAATATTTGGAAATTTGAACAGATATTTTTAATTTTTAATAACTCAATTGCAAATTAAAACAGGGTTGTGCATTTCTTCAGTTTGGGTCACAGAAATATTGACGTTTGGGTGAGAGATGTTAGTTCGGAGTTTAATTCAAAAAGGTGTTTGTTCGGTGAGGTATTTCATTCTTGAAATTTTGTAGTATTTCTACTGTGGATATTAGCGTCATTCCTACAGTGGATTTTGAGTGAAAAATTATAAAGATCTTTCGAACTCAGGGGTTGTTAAATGCTCTACCGCAGAATCAGCGGATGACCACGTTAATTTCTATAGGTATTTTCTATTGACTTTTACGCAAAAACGTTGGTGTAATTGATGATAATCTTAACCTCACATATATCCTGTCCACTGTGAGATTATAGTTACCAGACGTCCTGATTTTCCAGGACATGTCCTGTTTTAGCCTTAACTGTCATGGTGCCCTGTTTTTTTCTTGAAACCTCAAAATGTCCTGGTTTTTAGAGAAACCAATGTTTGCTCACCAAATTGTCGTTTATACTTATCGATTAATTAGTTGTAACCCTTAACACTATCTCTTGAATATGCATAAATGATTAGAGATAGAAACTTTTAGCAAACATTAAAATTGGATTTGCAAAAATATACATATTTCGTTCTGGTCAAAACTCATGAGTGGAGACACTATATGTTTATTATTATTATTTTAAGAGTGATACGATTTTGAAAACAGAAATTTAGAAGAGTAAACATAGATTTTCACAGGAATTCGTTAAACTCCTGTTTAACAAGCAATCGTATCTATAAAACAATAATCCAAGCGGAAGGATAAAAAAATGGAAATGATGAAAAAACACAGATATAACAATAACAAACATGTGATGAAAACAATAATAGCTATTTTTGGGAACACTCTCATGGTCGCTATGAGTTTGAACGTATGCCTTTTGGTTTCGAAAATGCTCCGGCAAGGTTTAATAACATACGCTAGATTCCAAAACGTAACATTTTACATAAAGATGTTCAAGTGTCCTAGTTTTTCAGTCAACCCATCTGGTAACCCTGTGTAGAATGTATTCTGAGATTTGAACAAAACAACTAACCTTATATTTTTGCTAATTTTATTCCAAATAGTGATCAAAACACTTTCCTGTTTTTTTTAAAGTAGCGTAAGTATAAAATATATTCTATCGATACGTAAAAGTATATCTTTTTGCACGACTTTCCAGTGTGGAATCGATTGTCCACTGTAGAGCGAACTGACCAACAGTGGACGAAATTTCCACAACCCAAAATAATATAAAAAACTTTTTACTCGCCTATAAAGTCACGTCTACTGGAATCATATCACATAGTTGAATTTATAAACGTCATTTAGGCTTGATTTATTTTATTTAAGGATAAGGAATCCTGAATTTTATATTGTACTCTATGTTTACTGCAATTTACAAAATTTCGCTATTCACTGTAGGGAGTTTTCCCCTATCTGAAGGAAACTAAATTTGGAAAAGATCCATCCCCTGCGTCAGTGGTACCGCTATGGAATTTCGATAATATAGTACCTCGCTGACAAAACCTCTTTTTGAATTACATTCCGAACTAACACCTTCTCTCAGCAAATTCTGCAGTACTACGTTCCTTCGGCAAATTCTGAACGAACACCTTCTAGTAGATCCGAAGCAAATACCTTCAGGTAGATCCGGAGCAAACATCTTCTAGTTGATCCAGAGCAAACACCTTATTTCATCCATACCTCGATATTTTGCAGTGATTTCATAAAATTCAAAAAATTTTGGTACATTTCAAAGTGTTTTAAAATCGTCAATTATGCCACATGTCACATATGTTCGAGAAAAACTATGAAATTATCTGATAATTAAAAAATCACGTGACAGAAATAAAATTATGCTGTTTGATGCGACATTCAATTGAATATATTTCCCGAAAAACACACAAACGTTTTGAAAACGTTTTTTAAAACGTTTTCAGGCAAACCAGAAACGTTTGGAGTTTTTGGTGAGTCAAACGTTTTGAAAACGTTGGATACTGCCGCTGATTTTTTGGACTCAAGTGAAAAAAACTTTTCAGAAAGGTTTTACAAACGTTTTCAAAAAGTTTGGCCAGTATAATTTTGTGTGACTGCAAATTCAACACGTATTTCAAAAATTTTCAGAGCGTTTTGAAGACGTTGAAAAGAAATTCGGTAAATTTTCAAAAGAAGTTTGAGAAGTAAAATTTTTAACGATTGAAATTACCACAGTACTCCAAACAGTTTGATCAAAAAATTTATCCGATAGATGGCGTGATCTTTCTCGCAAGTGGCAGGAAACTATGTTGATTACTATCTATGTGACTTTCAAACATATCCCAGTGGTCTCAAAGACGATTCTACAACGTCCTAAAAACGTTTTTAGGACGGAAACCTTAAAAGATGTTTTTAGAATGTCCAAAACAACGTCCTAAGTCAGAAAGAAAACGTTCAAAAACGTCTAATGTTCGAAATACGTCCCAAAAACATCTTTGGAACATTGTTTTTAGGACGTTCTTTGGCCTGACTTAGAACGTTTTTAGAACGTCCTAAAAACGTCTTTGGACATTCGTGCCCACTGGGACGTTTATAAGAAAAGACACGGAAAAGTTATCATTAGAAATTAGGGTATGGTCTAAACACCATTAAAAGTATGAGCTACTAAAAAAAATTTTTTATCTCTCGATTAGTCGTTCTTCAAACCTTCTCAAAACGTTTAGCAAACGTTTTTCAAACTTTGGATAAACGTTTTATAAACGTTTGATAAATGCCTCGCAAACGTTTCAGAGATGTTTTGAAATTTAATCTGCTCGAATTTTGCCTGGTCCAACGTTTACCAAACGTTTTCAAAACTTTTATAAAAAGTTTTGTTCGGTCGAAGCATTAAAAATTTGCGGAAGTATCCAACGTTTTGAAAACGTTCTTTTCATCAAAATTTACAAATGCCTTGAAGTTTGCAAGAAAACGTTTTCAGAACGTTTGCAAGACGTTCGATGTTATCTGGGTTGGAACGAGAACTTTCTTTAACACGAAAATTCTGAGTTACAGATAATTTTGAAACATCCTATTATGTGCTTCGTATGAGCCTGCTATTAGACTTTTCTTAAAATTTAACTTCAATAATGGAATATACATTTATAATAAACACTTAAGTTAAGTGGAGTATTTTTATATTTATTTAGTCTGAAACTTACCCAGTTTATTATTTCAATTTTTAATTATCTAATTAGTTTGATGATTTGTAATTTCAACAAGTTATCAAAAAACAATATCTGAGCGAAATGTTATATAAAACGGAACGTGGAAGGGCAAAAATATAATTTTTTTTTTAGTGTAAAAAAGTAGGTTAAGTTTATTCGCATAATTATGTGTTATCTTAGACATTTAAGTAGTTATTTGCTTCTGCATGTTTCGAGACTCCTATTGTAGTTAGAATTATCGCTGGGTAAAGTTCGTACACATTTAAATTATGGCGTACTTTCATCGTGTGAATTCATTCTCCTCGTAATTAATCAAATTGAAGTTAATACGAGGTTCCGGAAATTCCGCAATACCCATTATGTCACTCTCTCATCCTAAATAGATCCTAAATGGTAATACATATTTTGGAGGCGTGACAAAATAATTTCGAAGCAATAATCTATTACTTTTTATTAATAGGACGCCTTCAAATCGCACGTTGGAAAAATGCCCGTTAAAAGTTCTTATTTTCGTAATTAATTATATTTTTGTATAAATTTCCGAAAATGTTCTTGGATCTCTTCGAATTTTGATAGCATCTCGATAAAGAATTTTTTAAGGTTTTCATATCCTTTCAGATTTATATTTTTTCCGACCAAAACTTCTTTTTATTTAATCATCCTAGGATAAAGTTCACGAGTTGAAATTTCTGGGGAGTACCCATAATTAGTATTGTTTCTTGGTTCAGAAGGAATTTATTAATAGAAAATCTCAGTATTTATGCTTGAAAACTGAATAGCTAAAAGCGAGAGAGATTTTTTCCAATTTTTCATTTGCTTTTATGATTTGAAAATAGGTATAAGGCGTACAAGGATCGCATGCAGCGCATGTACGTTGTTCCACGGTATGACCCAGTTTATGTAGAACCAAACTTGAAGGAGTACGAAACACAAGTTCTACAGATGAGCGTACCCGTGGACGATAATGATAGTTATAACGATTTACAACTTGACTTCAGCAACAAAAATCATGCGTTCAGTCTCGATAACGTGAGCTACATTACCAAAGATCACGGTGAAAGTACAGGTATAATAATTTTCTGTTATCCTCATATTATTTTTTCTTTGCACATTGTCTAAAACGGGTTTGGGCAAGGTCAAGGAAATTCGCTTAACTCACAGATGTTGACGTCCCCTCTACCGATGCTTTTGCGTTGCTCACGAGACGGAAGATCTCGTAAGCAAGGCAAGAGGATCGGTAGAGGGGACGCCAACATCTGTGAAATTAACTGATTTCCCTGACCCTGTCCAGTAGGGTGGTCTGAAATTTTTTTTCTCAAATTTTTTATGCGAAACGCCCGGAAATTTGTTCAAATTCACAAAAAAATAAACGTATTTTTTGTTAAAAAGAATATATTTAGAGGTGGCGCAAGACCCATGAAGTTTAACACGTATTTCCCATAAGAAAAAAAAAACGTTTTTCTAAATTTCATTCAGGATTCTCAATATTAGGTGAGTCAAGTTCTAAATTCACCGTTTCTCTTCACAATTAGTCACAGAATGCGAGTAAAATATTAGTTTTCGAATATCATCCCCATAAGTCTGTTTTATAGGGTCCCGCGAAACCCCCATAAATTGAAAAAATGGGTTTTTCGAGTTTTTGGCGCTAATTATGATTTTTTTGCGCTTTTTTTTATGCAGATTGTTTCAAATACATGGAATACTACTTTATACTGAAAATTAGTAGTTTTTTTTTCTTCACATTTTTAAAACAATTTATTATTGTTTTTAGCAACTTTCTTTTAGAAAAGGGTTAGAATGTCAAGGTTTTTTCTGAATTTTTCAACCTATTTTCAACGTTTCAGTCCAAGCGAGATAATAATCAATTTAAGTTAACAAAAATAATTGTTTGAATAATCTGTTGTTAATTGTAACAATATCCTCTTGAAATAATGCTACAAAGTTGCGGTTTTTTTCTGAAATTTTCAACTTTTGGCCACTTTTCACTTCAAGTAGGCAAATATTAAATTTAATCTTCTTCTCGATTAATACTACATAGTTGCGGGTTTTCCCTGAAATTTTTATTTTTCATCACTTTTCAATTACATTAAAGTAATAATTGATTCATGTTCCAAAAATAATTGTTTAAACAATTCATCATCATTGCTTATAATATTTCCTTGGCTTCATGATAGAAACTTGCGGTTTTTTAAATGAAATTTTTAACTTTTTGCCCACTTTCCACTTGAAGCGAGTTAGTATTTTATTTAATGTAACAAAAATAATTGTTTAAACAAATAATTATTGTTTATGGTTTTCTTCTCTTTCATTAGTGCTAGAAAGTTGTGGTTTTTTCTGAAATGTTTAACTTTGCACTGAATGGAATTAGAATGAAATTTAATTACATTGAATTAGATTGAATTGATTTATTTGTTGGTTGAATTAGAATGTTTTTTATTTTAAATAACATTTTTTCTTCTGGAATATCAACCATTATATTTTTGATTGAAAATCCTTATTTTTAGGACGAGGATCCATAATTTTAGTAGAAAATTCGAATTCCAGATTTCACTGAATGAATCTAGGTTTTTTGTTTTAATTTATTCTTTTTAACATTTGGAAAAGAACAAAACTAATTTACTCAAAACAATGCAATTTTATTTAATATATGATTCTCTCTAATGTTCATTTATTATTCGTTCACAACTAAAAAAGTAAAGCAAAGTGAAGCATTTAGGAAAAAACCGCAACTTTTTAGCACTTATCTAAGACAAGATAGCCATAAACAATAATAATTTTTTTAAACAATTATTTTTGTTAAATTAAATTAATAAACAACTTACTTCAAGTGAAAAGTAGGCAAAAAGTTGAAAATTTCAGAAAAAACCGCAAGTTTCTATCATTAAGCAAAGAAAATATTATTAGCAATGATAATAAATTGTTTGAACAATTACTGTTTTAATACGAATTAATTATTACCCTTAACTAATTGAAAAGTGATAAAAAGTGACAAATTTCAGGAAAAAACCGGATCTATGTAGTATTAATCTAGGACAAGATAGCTATAAACATTTACAATTTGTTTGAACAATTATTTTTGCTTAAATAAATAAAACAATTACTTACTCCAAGTGAAACGTGGACAAGAAGTTGAAAATTTCAGAAAAACTGCAACTTTGTAGCTTCATTCTAAGAGAATATTGTTATAATCAATAACAAATTGTTTGAACAATTATTTTTGTTAAATTTAATTGATTATCACCTCGCTTTAACTGAAACGTTGAAAAAGGTGAAAAATTCAGAAAAAACCTTGCCTTTCTGACCCTTTTCTAAGATAAAGTTTCCGAAAACAATAGTAAATTATCTAAAAAATTCAAATAAACATCTAATCATCAGTATAAAGTGGTATTACATGTATTTGAAATAATCTGGTTAGAAAAAACGCAAAAAAATCATAATTAGCGCCAAAAACTCGAAAAACCCATTTTTTCCATCATGGGGTTTTTTTGGAACCCTATAAAACAGACTCATAGGGGTGATATTTGAAAAGTAATATTTTATTCGCAATCTGTGACTTATTGTGAAGAGTAATGGTGAATTTGGAACTCGATTCATCTAATATTGAGAATTCTGAATAAAATTTACGAAAACGTCTTTTTTTTATGGGAAATAGGTGTTAAACTTCACGGGGCTTGCACGACCTCTGAAAATTATTTTTCTTTAAAAAAAAAAAAAAAAATTGCGTTTATTCCTTTGTGGATCCAATCAAAGTTCCGGACGTTTTGCATAAATATTCGAAAAAAAATTTCTAATGCATTTTTGGACCACCCTATTGTCTAGTATTGGTTTAGAGAGATCTAGACAATTTTTAATCGCGGGATAGAGCGATATCGTCGACTTGATGGGCTCAATCTAATTTTTAAAATTAATCTTATTATTTTCACGAAATTTCAGGTCAACAAAGTCCTGTTAGTTCAGAAGCAGCGACTACAGCTCGAGCTTCAAGCATCGCTGGAAACCACACCGATTCAAATATGCAGTCCCTACGTCGATCGACCTTAGGACGAAAAAATGGAAACGACATAAATACTTTGGACAGTCATCACACTCCAATTCTCAACCCCCTTTATAGCCAATCTGGAGATCTTCCAAATCCCAGCCCTTCCAATAACAATGTCGTTTTTCGAGAAAGAAAAGACTATTCACACCTTGGGTTCACTTACTTAGGTGATCAAAGTCCTGTAGAAACTACAACGGAACTCTAAAATAGAAAAAACTGCAGTCTTCTCAGAAGATCAAAAGTGACCTGCGGCATACGCATAGAAAAAAATCGCTTTGTCCAATCTTTAAATAAGAAATATTCTCGAAATTTTTTACCGCTTCGCCTAATTTTTATTCAATTTTATAGATGCAAACTTGAAGCGGTATTTTTTTAGCGTAGATTCCGATTCTAGGAAAACCTCATACTCTCATTCAAAGGAAAAGTACGCATCATTTCCTATCTCCACAAAATATTCTAAGTATTTTTTTCGCATCAATGTCAACAAAATGTTCCGTATGCGTCCAATATCATTAAAATGGAACGTAACGAAGCGCAGTCCTGTAACCTAAAACAGTCCAAAAATCGTTATAAATGTTAATTAAAGTTCATTTCCGTAAAAGCACTAAGTGTTTTGCAGGATATGCAGTTTTAAGACCAGACGCCGACAAAAAAAGTTTGACCCAATTAGAACAAAAATACTACTACTAAGCGCGGAAACCGCTTTGCAATTCTTTTGAAGTTTTGTTGCCCCAATTCCTGGATATGACGTAGAATAACGAAAAATAGAAAATATGCTACTTTTAAATTAAAATCTTCTGAAGGGTAGTTTTTTACAATTAAGGATAGTATTTGTGTCGCCTACTTTTACTACTTTTTCTGGACGCCTTAATAAATTTCGGTCACATTTGTATAATTTTATGTAGAAAGAGACTATAAATCTCATACGTACAGAACACTTCCGTTTAGCTGAACCGCTACGCGGCGTAAGCTTTTGTTTAGCTGAACTCGGGAGAAATTCCCACCACTGCCCCCCTCCGCATGGGTGTTTCTAGAGGTGACTTCTAATTGGTTGCTACCGTCAGCTGCCGTCAGCTGCCGTGTTTACTCGAGAGTAGTGGGGGTAGAGGGGGCCGCTCGAGTTCAGCTAAACGGAATTCTTCTGTAATTTCATTTGAGATGAACCTAAATAACTTGAAGAGAAGGTACATTCGAAATTCTCAAAAAAATTATGAAAATACAAGTAATAAGTGTTATTTCATTCTCCTGCAGATTGAGTGGGAAAAAATGGATTACCGGATCCATTGTCTCCTTTCAATTACGTGTAAATCGTATGGATATTCTTTTTTTTCGTTATTAACATCCAACAGGAGAACAGAATTGCAGAATTCAGCAAATGCGATCGTACAAACTCGTCCGTCCAGACGAATTATCGTAGACAATATAACAGAGGATATTCGTTATGTGTTATGAGAGCCACAATGAAATAGTGAGAACGTATCGATTTTGTCGGTACAAGTGCACCTAATGACTGATTTCAGTGCAGTGAAATTCATTGTGAAATTTCTACTCATGAAGCGAGACAATAAGCCGTTTAATTGGAAAAGTGTGTTGCAATGTTAAAAATATTTTAAGCGTGCGTGTGCGAATAGAGAAAATGTTTCGTCGTTGGCACAGTCTTGTAAATTAATTATACCCGTTAATAATGTATTATAGATTATTTATGTATAATTTCGTTTGCTCATTTTATAGAGATATATTTTTGCAAGACATGAATGAGAATAACGATATTCCGTGGATGCCAAGTGTGTGCAAAGTGACCGCACGCAAAACTGTGTGGGAATAACATATTCCGGCATGATTTTTTTTTATTGTAGAGGAATCTGGCATTTTGCGCACACTTTAGAGACACGTAGAATCGTCATTTTTCTACAATTTTTGCAAAAAATATCGTGCATGACACGTGCGTGAAGCTATGTCTTCTCTCGCACTTGTTACACAATGTACTATACCGTCCCCTGTAACTGTGCGTAAGATTCTTTTTCTGAAAAAATTCCGGAGAAGGGACGTACAAATTAAGCTTGTACTAATTATTGCTCTGAGTGCGAGTGAATGTTGAATTGGGAATCCACCTTTTATTTTCGCGTTTCTAGTCGCGCGATTTTATGGCTTCGTTCCAAGCTATAATTCTCTTTTATCCTGAGAGCAGATTTACCAATTTTATAGCAGATTTTAGACTCTATTACAATCCTTCTTTAAACGTTTTATTGACTTTTTAAATCCTTTTATATTTTAAAGAAAAATTGTTTCTGATTACAATATTTTTTTCCTTTCTTTAGTAATATTCCTATCTTGGATTATTACTTTACCACTTATATTTTATCATTATTACTCTATCCACGTACCTCAATGGGAAACTGCCGTTCCAACATGCCTTTGGGATTTAAGGAAGGCTATCGTGAGTCATTTTAGGTAAAGGAAGATTTAGTAAGAAAAACATGAACAAGAGTGAGTGAATGAATGAACGAGAATGTTGAAAGAAAAAGTTGAAAGTTTGTAAGAGAATGATATTAAGAGACTAATTAACTTCAATATGTGAAGTAAATACAACGAACTATTTATTTTTATAACGGGCTCCGTACTTATGTTATATGTACCTCTAATCGTCCTCTAAGACTTTTTTCACCTAACTTAAAAATCATGTAAATAAATTTCTGTAACGTCTAACGTCTACATAGTTACGCAAAATTGTCGGCTATTAAATGGACTTTCTTACTGCCAATAATCGGACAATGCGTGGCTTGGTTATGAAGCCGGGTAAGGTTTACCGGAACGTGAAACTCTATGAGGTTATTGTCCCTCTGGTTGATTAATTCTTAAGTGAATGAATTGTAAAAGCCATTGTAAAAACTTGTTAATAATTAATAATAAATTTATTATATTACATAATCAGGTGACCTATTTTTCATTTTGTATTTAGGTTAGGCAGTAACGGAAAATAGATTCAACCACTGGAAACGTGACTGTTTGAGGTAAATAGAATCCCTCTTCCGAAAATAAATCAAACCTCTGTGAAGGTACATTTCGCAAATATTACAAACTCCAACACAGAAATGGGGAGTTTCGTTACTGCTGACGATTGCATAACACTCGGCTAGGCATTTGAGAATATATGAGACCTTTCAACCATATTTATTCGTCAAGTTATTATATGTTTGTGTCAACTTTCTGCAGAAGCTTTTCGCGATTTGATTAACTTTGTATTCCAAAGTCTAACTTTAGAACGTTGATTAATCCCAATCCCATTTCTAATTAAAAAGCTAATTACAAGCTTATATGGGATGCATCAAATGGCGTATTCAAGGTTCAACAATTATTTGAATTTTGATAACGAAAAGCTTTTTCAGATTGAAATTATATTGATGACTCAAAAATTGGAAACTTTCATTATTCAAATTTGTTTTAGGTAAAGTAAGAAGATCCAAACAAAGAAATTAAACTACTTCCCTTGCTTCAAGGTAAATGCAAAAGTACCATAAGAAACACGAAATTTTTAATTCCGCGAATGATATTGCATTTTCTAGTTGTAAAAGAGCTGGATCTGTACGGTGAGGTGGGACATACGAAATTTGCATTTCGTGACTGGTTTTTTTCTTTTGATAAAAAACGGGTGTCCTACTTTACCCCACATGTCCCGCTGAGCCCGGGTTCACGATAATTTCATAATTAAAATGTTTTACTCATTGTGAGCAGAGCTCGACCAAGTTGTATTACAAATAGAAATTTTTATCTCAACCATTTTTGAAGTTTGTTACTTATTACTTCAATTTAAGCATGAATTAGATTATAATCTGAACTCCACAAATTTTGATTGTAAGATTTTATAAAGATAGACATTCCATTCCTTTTTATATTCTCATCAGAGAAGGTATTGGATTTGTTTTTTAATTCATTTTTTTAAATCAAAAAAAGCTTCTTTTGAAATTGATTTCTACGTCTTGAATATTCTGTTATCAAAAGGAATCCTCACTTCTCTTCTTGTAAATTTTTTTGAATTACAATCCTATTCTGATAATGAGTTCCAGGCTGAGATGTAAGGAAAGAAGTCTCGTAGCTTAGAAAAAAGAGACGGATTCATTTTCAATACAGAAAAGTTATTTTATGATTCTAAGAATACTTAAAAATAAATTTTATTCTATAAATGTAGACATCTTGTATTTATAGAAGAAGGATTTCAAAGTTATTAATCAGGGAGG
>WSXT02036596.1:0-13508 GCA_011762715.2 Neuroterus valhalla
AAGAAATTTCTTTTTGTTCTGAAAATTCAACTTTTCGAATAAATGTAGGATTTCTTTAAGAAGATTTTTTTTCCTCATTTTTATTTCCTGTGAAAATACTCCTTTTTGGTTATAATGAGAATGCTTTTTTAAAAATCGAAACTTTTCTTTAAAACTCCAGATTTTGTTGAAAACCATCGTTTTAGTCTGAAATTCAACGATTCACTGAAGAATGAAACTATTGTGATAAAAATTTAAACTTTTTTTTTTAAGTCTCTGTTTTTGGGTCAAAAACTCAACTGTTTTGTAGATTATCCGTCCTTTCGATTTCAAAAATCCAGCCATTTTGTTGAAAATAAGTCTTTACGCGTATCTAATTACATTATTATTTTTATTAATATTATTATGATTATACTATTATTACCATAGTTATTATTGATTTCATACTTTTTAAATTTAATCTTTTGATGTGTTTTTCAATAATCATGTTCAATTGAAATTCTTATTATAAGATAAAAAATTACTTGTAACAATGTGTGTGTATATTTTTTTAGGAAAACTAAGTTCTAAAATTGAGGAAAGGTGCATTTTCGTTAATTTTTGGCTATCACAATAAATGAAAAATAAAACTTATTATATTTTCAAAGATTGTTCTCTTTAGTTGAAAGTTGATATTTCTGTTCATAAGGATACTTTTCAGTTAAAAATCGAGCTATTTTTAGAAAACTGGAAAGCTTCTTGTAATCTGCACCTCTTGTTCAAAATTTATTTTTGGTCCAAGTATTCAACATTTTGGTACAAAATAAATTATTTACTGTTTGAAAATTAGACTTTATATAAAATTTTTTTTATTTGTCTTTTTTATATAACATTAATTTTCATGGTAAAGATCCATCTCTTTGATTACAAATTTTAGTAATTTGATGAAAATTCATGCTTATGGTTCTAGAATTCCGTAATTTGTTGAAGAATTGAATTCTTCTATTAATAGTTGAATTATAAGAGTTTCATTGTAACCTGTTTACATTTGTCAATTATTCAATAATAAATTATTATTAATTATTTGAATTTAAAATTCTCATGAAGAAAATTATTTTTTTTTTTTCTAGGAAGTCTATATTTTCGGATGAATATATAATTGAACTGTTTTGTAGATGCATCGTCATTTCAGCTTCGAAATTCAACAATCTTTTTGAAAATTATTTTTTCTTGTGTAGGACCCTAATCTCCTTGAAGAAATTTTTTTTTTCTTTGAAAATATTACAAATATTTCTATGTGCTATGAGAAACTAAAAACTAAATTATAAGCAATAATAACGCTCGAACTTCATTTTAGATTATTTCAATAGAAAGAGCAACACATAAAGGATCAGAAGGTGTAAAAACCTCGATTTCAATTTTTCTAAATTAAGCCCCCCTTTCTTCGACACACACACACACACACAAACACACAATTCTATTCAAAAGCTGAAGTTTTTCTTCATTCTTGAGATATTCTTAGCTTTATATGATAACATAAAAATTAAAATTATCAAGAAATTCTCACTGCGTATTTACTATATACATTTTACGTAATTTATTGTGTTGTTTCCTTATTTTTAATTATCCAATTCATGGAGACTGTGTATTTTATGTTCTAGAATAGCATCAGAAATTTTTTCCGACTCTACTTTTCATAGAAGCTCATTCATTTAAAATTTTATAATATTTGCCAATAAGAATAATGCATTGTTAAAGCGTGCCGCGTGCAGCGCCGCCCTGGCGAGGAAATTTCGGACACAGAAACTATTTAACTATCATCACTAAGGAACGCCATTTTCCTTTTTAGCCGGATAGGGCTGATCTGTCATCTGAGTGTAAAGTATATTCAGTGTACAGAATCCTCGAACTGGAACACGCTTTTTATTCCCTGGAGTGCGATTATTCCTTCAAGTACTTCGGAATTTCTAGTAATATAGGTGAACGAGTAGTTGTAGTGCTGACAATTAAAATTGGATAATTTCTAGGTTAGGGCCAATTTAATGCTTTTTGGAGCCATGTACGGCCCATTTTATTTCAAGCGTGACCTTTTCGGGACTTGGTACTGCCCGGAATGAAATTTCCCCACGGGCTAAACTCCTGCCCCCGGAATTAAATCGATGGGTCGTTGTATCTTAGGCCTAGGAATAAATTAATTCTTACCTTGAGAACAGCGATGCAACGTCCAACGATAACGTCGTCGCTAACGTTTTCCATAACGCAGGCAGCTTCTCCAGCCACCAATGCCAAAAGAACCGGCGCTTTGTACAAATTCCAGAATAAAAAGAGTTCGCCACGAGACGCCGTTGTACTTCCAACATGACCGAACAAGTTTGCCGTCGGGTCCCAAAAAATGCGTTCGAAACATAATACCACCTGAAAGCAACCAGAATTCGAATGAGTCCCGCATTTTTATTATCCGGCTTCCTCGATATCACCAGTTTGCATAAATTGAAAAACAAATCAAGCTCACGATCACTCCACGGAAATAAATTCAATGATCCACAAAGTCTCAAAATAAAAAAAACTCCAAACTGTTATTTCATTTTTAATTTGACCGAAATATCTCGGTGTTCCGCTTGGTGTACCAATTTGGGCTAATTTATGTCTACATTTTTATCGATGATTTAGTGGGTAACGTCTCAAAAATGGAATTTAATCGTTTATTCATAAAAATAAATTTAACTGCTTTACTCGAGCCAGTGATTTTCAAACTTCAGAATAAGGAATTTATTTCAGAAGAGAGAAGAGAGAATTGACTCCAAAAATTTTTGATTATCATTGAAATGTAAATTTGAAGGTGTGATGAATAAATGAAATAAAAAAATTTTTTGTGAGCCTAAACGGGACTGCCGTCAAAATTGACAAAAGAAATCCAAACCTCAAACAAGAAGGTTGCATTTTTGTTCCATGTTTGTTGTAAGTAATATATCATTCAATTTTGTAAGCTTAGGAAGCTTGTCTGCAAAATGCTGATACTTCCTAAAAGTATCTAATAACTTAAAATTACGGTCAGAATCAATTTTCGAATTGAAGAAGGAGAAGAGAACCCATAATGTGGATCAATATATTTAGTTTAATTCCATGAAGAAAATGAAATGTTTTCAGTATCTAGCTTTTAGTGTCCAATAGGGTAGTCCAAAAACGCCTTAGAAATTTTTTTTCGAATTTTTATGCAAAACGCTCGGAAATTTGTTCGAATCCACAAAAAAAATAAACGCATTTTTTTTTTGAAAAAAAAAATGTATAGAGAGATGGGGCAAGCCCCATGAAGTTTAACACGTATTTCCCATAAGAGGAAAAGACGTTTTTGTAAATTTTATTCAGAATTCTCTATATTAGGTGAATCAAGTCCGAAATTCACCATTTCTCACCACAATTAGTCACAGAATGCGAATAAAATATTACTTTTCAAATATCACCCCCATAAGTCTGTTTTATAGGGTCCCAAAAAACAGTCATAAGTGAAAAATTGCGTTTTTCGGATTGTTTACGATAATTATGATTTTTTTGCGGTTTTTTGAACGCAGATTATTTCAAATACATTATATACTACTTTATGCCGATAATTGTATGTTTATTTGAATTATTTAAAAAATTGATTATTGTTTTTAGCAACTTTCTCTTAGAAAAGGGTTAGGAAGTCAAGGTTTTTTCTATATTTTTCAACTTTTTTCGAACATTTCAGTTAAAACGAGATGATAATTAATTAAAGTTAACAAAAATAATTGTTTAAACCATTCTTTAATAATTATAACAATATTCTTTCAGAATAATGCTACAAAGTTGCGGTTTTTCCTGAAATTTTCAACTTTTTATCACTTTTAAATTAGATTAAAGTAATAATTACTTCATGTTAGGAAAGTAATTGTTTAAACAATTTATCACCATTGCTTATAATATTTTCTTTGCCTAATGATAGAAACTTGCGATTTTTTCTGAAATTTTTAACTTTTTGACCACTTTTTACTTAAAGTGAGTTAATATTTAATTAAATTCAACAAAAACAATTGTTTAAACAAATTATTATTGTTTATAGCTTTCTCCTCTTAGATTAGTGCTAAAAAGTTGCGGTTTTTTCTAAAATATTTAACTTTGCTTTCCCTTTTTAGCTGTGAACAAATAATATATAAACATCAGAGAGAATCAGTGAAATTTGAATTCCGAATTTTCTACTAAAATTATGAATCTTCAACGCAAAAATTTAAAAGTCAAGGAAGTAGTTCAATTGTCAACTAAAGAGCTGAATTTTCGACCTAAAAATATAAATTTCTAATCAAAAATATAATGGCTGATATTTGAAAAACAAAAGTTTTATTTCGAATAAAAAACAGTTCAACTTAACCAACAATTAAATCAATTCAATCTAATTCAATGTAATTCAATTTCATCCAAATTCCATTCAGTGCAAAGTTAAACATTTCAGAAAAAACCACAACTTTCCAGCTCTAATCTAAGAGAAAATTTTTATAAACAATAATATATTGTTTAAATAAGCATGATTGTTAACTCGCATTATTATGACCTCACTAAGTGAAAAGTGAACAAAAAGCTCAAGAGTGTATAAAAAATCGCAACTTTTTAGCACTAATCTCAGGGAAGAAAGCCATAAACAATAATGATTTGTTTAAACAATTTTTTCTTGTTAAATTGAATACTAACTCACCACAAGTCAAAAATGAGCAAAAACTTAAAAATTTCAGAAAAAACCGCAACTTTGTAGCTTTATTCTAAGAGAATATTGTTATATTTATTAACAAATTGTTTAAACAATTATTTTTGTTAATTTTGATTGATTATTACCTCGCTCTAACTGAAACGTTAAAAGTAAGTTGAAAAATTCATAAAAAACCTTGACTTTCTATTTTCTAAGTAAAAGCTGCTAAAAATGATAATAAATTGTTTGAACAATTCAAAGAAACATATAATTATCAGTATAAGATAGTATTTCATGTATTTGAAAGAATATGCGTTAAAAACCGCAAAAAATCATAATTGGCGCCGAAAACACGAAAAACCCATCTTTTCACTCATGAGGGTTTTTTGGAACCCTATAAAACAGACTTATGGTGGTGATATTTGAAAAGTAATATTTTATTCGCATTCTGTGACTAATTGTGAAGAGAAATGATGATTTTCGAACTCGATTTACCTAATATTGAGAATTCTGAATGAAATTTACAAAAACGTCTTTTTTTCTAATGGGAAATACGTGCTGAATTTCATGGGGCTTGCGTCACCTCTAAATATTATTTTGGTTTATTTTTTTGTGGATTCGAACCAATTTTTGAATTGAGATGAATCTTCAACTGTTTGATTGAAGATAAATTCTTCTTCTGAAATATAACCATCTGGTTTAAAATTCATCTGTCTTGGTTAGAATCTTCATTTTTGTTAAAAATTTTATTTTTCCTCATTTAAAATTGATCTTTCATGTTAAGAAAGTTATTTTTTTAGATAGAAAATTTATCTTTTTGTTTAAAAAATACCCTTTTCGTGAGAATTCTTTTCAGGTTTCACAATGTATAAGAATTCGTTCATTGCTATACAGCTTTGTCAAGATAATTATTGCTGTGAGATTCAACTTTGAGAACACTTTCCATTATTTTCAATTTAAATGACAACTTACGCTTTGTATACATTTTCTTATTGTTGCATCGTTTTCAGAGAATGAGTGTAAATGTGAATACTAACTTTTGGCAACCTTCTCTGATATCAAAAATTGATTTTATTCCAAAATTAAGGAAAATTCTACAATTCCACATATTCGCTAGAATTCGGGCATGCGCAGATGATCCTATTTTCACGCCTGCGTCAAATACAGCCAATGGCTGGTTGACACGAACTATACAGGAAAATAGAAATGGTGAACCCCACCGAGCCGGAAGGAGTGTTGACATCTACTCCTAATTTTGAGTGTTTAGTCTAACAAAGAATTTGATTTCATACAGACCAAAATATCAATTTATGGTGGAAAAATAAGAGAGTGAGGTTTGCATAACCTTGTTTAGATTGCCAAAGCCAAGTCTTTGGATGGCTTGGGTTTTCCAGTCTGGAAGTGGAGGATTAAAGCTGACAGCTGAAGGTGAAGCCGATGCTTTTAGAACGCCCAGAGGAAGAGTGACGAGTACTGCGTCGGCCTTGTAGGTCGTGTGATTAGTCTGAGGACTTCTGGAAGGTGCTGCCCAAATTTCAACACCAGTAGCTGTATATCTCACAGCTCGAACTGCCGTGTTTAACCGGATGTCTAGACCTTCTGAAAGAGCTACTGGAACGCACGAATATCCATTTCGAACTGAAACAGAGAATAAATTTATTTAATTAGATTTATTATCAGTTCTGGAAAAAATATAAAGTCTACTTGGGTAATTCTGCAACAATAGGGCTACTTTGGTGTGTCAGTGGAGTGTTTGAATTTGGCACCTGACCTAAATATAGTTCAAAATAATACCGATAGAGTGCATGGTACGTACTTTGTCCGGGAGCAGAATGGTGCGCTGGCAGAATCCTTAAAATCAACAAGTTCTATTTATTTAATCTTAATCTTTTTATAAAACGAAAATGATGAAGTACCAAGACGAAATATTATTTTTGGTATCCATAATCAAAATTCACATCGGCTGAAGTTTCGACCCTGATGCGGCCAGCAGGTCTTCTTCAGTTTTTGTAATTATAGAATGATTTTAGTATTTACTTATGAAAATTCATTCTGGAATTCTCCTTTCAAACGTGTTTTTTTTTTCCTTTGGCTAAAATCTTTATAGTATCTTATAAAATCTTCATGATCAGATATTCTTGTTTCTACGCTAATGTCAGTTTGACCAATGTTGGATTTTACACAAGAGAATTTTCAATCCATAGAGATCATTTTTCGACCAGAAAAGATTATTTCGGGAAAATAGTTGAATTCTCAATGGAAAGATGACATTTTGGAGAGAGTAGTTGAATTTTTAAGCCGTAAAAGAAAAACTTCTCAGGAGACAGTTAAATTTCCGAACCAACATGTTGAATTTTTGATTTAAAAACAGGTTAATTCTGGAATCATCATTGTTTCCGTATATTTGTACTAAAATAAACTATTTTTACTAACATATACTTTCAGGCAGCTTTGTTTATTAACTCCAAAAAGTTTTATTTTTGGATAGGTTAAATTTCTATCAGTTTGTTACATAACCTCAAAACCATCTGGAAAAGGAAGCTGTTTCTGCTATATACACCGAAATTCAAGAGTAAAATACACGAAACTCTAATAATTATTACTCAAGTAAAGTGGGGGAGAGGTAGTTCAGTGCAAGGAGAATGGCGAAATTCCAAAAAGCCGTGATTCTATATTCTAACCAAAAAAAGTTTCAACCGTTAAAGCTACCGATTAGAAATCATACAAGTTTGAACATTTAAAAAATAATTTAACTTTCAAAGTTTAAATAATTGAAATTCTTCAATTCGAAACAAACAAAATAACATTAAAATTGTTGAATACCTTTATCTTATTCTTTACTTCACAAGAATCTATCCAATCACTTTCAACGGTTTTTGGTACTAAGTATAATAAAATGGATACCTCATAAAAATTTACAAAATCGTTAAAACTTTCCTAATCCTGATTTTAGATTACAATTTCCAAGTCCGAAACAAGAGGTTTCATTTCACAAGCCTGGATAAAAATTGTTTGATTCAAAACCTTAAATTTAAAAATATTTGTTTTCATGAGTTTTAGACTTCAAATCCTTCATTATCCTTCAATCCTCCATATCAAAAAATAGCTACTGCTTGAAACGTTATATTTCAAATTTATCAACTGAGAAACTTTTCATAAACGAATCAGAAAAATATTTTGAGCAGAAAATAGATCTTAGTGAAAAAATCATCCTTCTGGTTGAATTATAGACTATCACGAATTCGTTTTGAATTTTCTCGAATTTTCTCAAAAACTAGTTTTTCGTAAAGTTAAAAATTATACTTTCACCTAAAAATGCATCTTTTCCATATTTAGTGGGAAAATTATCATTTATAAAACGGAAATTCATCTCTGTGTAAAAATTCATCTTCTTTGTTTGAGATTGAATTACTTCGTTAAAATTCAACTATTCTGTTAGAGTCGTCTTCTTTGGTCGAAAATTCAACTGCTTTGTTGTGAAATTGTTTTTCTGAATCAAAATTAATCTCTCTTGGTTTAAAATGCACTTTTTTGCCTAAATATTAACTTTTCAGATTCAAAATGAAACTCATATGGCTCAAATTTGATAACTTGGAAAAAAATCCTTTAATTTCAAATCTTATTTGTTTGAAAACTTGACTATTTGATGAAAAAACCGTTGAAAAATTGACTATTGTAATGAATTTGCAGCATTTCGTAGATAATTGATATATTTTGTTGAGAAATTGTCTTTCAGTAGAAAAGTAACCTTTTGGGGTAAAAATTTATCTTAGTTTGTTGACAATTAATCTATTTTGTTGACAATTTATTCTGGTAAATATTATTCTTATTGTTTATTTATAATAAATATAAATTACAATATCATTTCACTATTATTTATATTATTATATCGTATTCAGAACCAAGTTGCATTGAAAGTGAGTAGATAGATTTTTATGAAGAAGAGAATAATATTTGGGTAAACAAAAATTTCACTGTTATTTCAATCCTTTGGAATTGAAGAATTTTGAAAAGAGAACTTCCGAAGATTCATTATTTCCAAAATGTTGAAACTTATATGATTTTCAATTGCTAGCTCTAAAAAGTTATAAATTCAAACTTAGAACGCTAGAAATGAAACAATTTAAAACAGCGTTGAAATCTAAATTATTCTCAAATAAGGATCTTGAAACTAAATAATTAAAAATATTCGGAAATTAATAATATGAATATTAATAAAAACTAATTCCCACAGAAGGTGAGCGACTCCATTTTATTCCAAGTGAAAAAAACAAATTTTGGTCCATAACGTGCACGATGAATAAGCCGACGGAAAGCGTGATATGGCAGCCCAACGACGCATGCGCACTCGAAGAGTGGGTGAGAATCGCACATTTCCGCCCGCTGATACGGGCGGGAATGTGTTTCTCGACCGTTAACCCTCAATCTTACTATTAACTAAAAACGGTAGAAACAAAAGTTCTACGATTGGAAATTAATTTCTCCCCAAAATGTAGGGCAGTTGACTCAAAGAGAAAACAACACTTTCACAACTCTTGTTCGCAAACCTCGTGATATGAAATGTTGAAAATCACGTTTACTTGGCTCGTGCCTTTTTTCCGTCCATCATTCCAATCGTGGGTGTGAGGAGAATCTGGAGAAGAGGACAGGAAAGGCAGGAGAGAAAATATAGTGGAGAGAGGATACAAGCAACAATGGGAACAGATATAATGGAAAAAAGGACGAAAGGGAGTGAAATATTTATTATACGTTCTGGCACAATGTCCTTAAGGTAACAAAAGAAGTGGAATAAACGCACATAAATGAACAGTTTACTCAGAAAAGTGTAGAAGAGTACAGAGGAGGGATGAGAAATTGCTTATTTAAAAATAAGAATCACGGAAATCATGCCAACAGCATGTAAAATATTATCACTTGTCTCTCCTTCATTCACTTCCAGGTCAACCATGATGAATAACTAGGGAGGAAATGTGTGTTAAACCCTACCATTTCATTTCTTCTTCACATTCCTTTTTCGCCCCTTCTTTCTGATCATTTAATTTACTTTGTCATGTCATGATGTCTCTATTTCATTTAATCCTAAATCTTGGATTGAGTAGAGAATACGAGACGCGAAAGCTACGAAGAAATTTGTAGAATGATTCGTTTATAATTTATATTGCTCTTCTGTTAAAAGATGTGATCATGTGTCCGGAAAAAAATTTTACTATAAAAAACCTATTTTCCGAATACTGTAAATGACCATAACTTTTTCACTTTCAGATAAAATAATAAATATTGCGGACAAATCGATTCGTCTTTACTCGAAGAATTTTTTATGTTCTTGCATCAACTGTGAGCCAAGATTACTGTTACCGACATCGAAACCTGTAGTGGTTCGTGTCCATGCTGAACTTCCAGAATTATCTGATATGACGTCATATAGAATGTTCTATATGACGTAGAAAGGTCTTGCGCAATTAGGAGACAAAAGTTAACAGCTCCAAGGTTATTTATTATCTCAAGGTAATATTTTGATTGGTTTTCGCATTTTCTGTTGCGTAATACAAATAAAAACAAGGATGATTAATTGCTGTCGTGACTTTATTTATTTGATGCGCAGAAGATTCTCGCGTACAATTGTAATTTCATGTCACATAATTAAACAGAGAGAGAAATATATGGAAAGACATAAGAAAGTAAATGAGTCATGTACAAAGAGCGTATCAAACCAATTTTTCGTAAACAAGTTCAAGGTTTTTATGAATATTACATTAAACGGCATTACATTAAAGGTTGCAAAACTTTATATTTAAGACGTATAGATGATAATGTAGAATCTTCTCGATCTTTGATACAATGAGAATAATATTACTAAAATAAAAGATGTCTCGATTTTATAACCACACTGGTCTGCGAATTTCGATCTAATTGCTTAGCATGCAATATGATACTAAAAAAAATTTCAGAAGTTTGAGATGAAAGCACACATTCCATTCACGGACATACATTATTTTCAATGTTCCTTTTTTCAATGATGCATGATTTTCAATAAGAATAATAATAATAATAATAATAATAATAATAACTTTTTCTTGAAAGATTAATGCTCTCTATCTTCAACACGAACTAATCATGCATAGTGAATTGCAAATTGGAAAAATAGGTCTGATAAAATGAATAAGTATTCCTGTTAACGACAAGGGTCTTTCTCATGAAAAGTATTTAATTCATGTCCATGCTAAATTCCTGACGCTACCTAACACTGTTTTTCAATAATTAACAATACAATATAGGCAACACCATCTCTTGCTCTTTCGGAGAACTAGAATATAACATATCATAAAAATGTCATATTTGTTATACTCATTATTCTCTCGAATTCCTTTTATCGACATGGTTCTGTTCCATGCTAAAATGGGGTTCATAACCATGCTAAATCTCTAAGATCTTAAATATATAACGAAACGAAGATGTCATCGCTTCTTGAGGATTCTATACAAAAATAATTCAGTTTCAGCATTATCTGCCAATGTGGATAAGGTGTGATTTGATTACTATTGAACGTCATTTTCTACTCTGAATATGGATAATTACATGGGGATGGAATATCATTTGCAACTTGGAATGTTATTAAATACTACCGTTTTCTCTATAAATTTTATTGATTGTTTTCTTTAAATGACAGTATGTTTCAGGAATCAAAAAATGATGTAAACAATTTGACTGAGTGTATTTTTTGACGTTGAATACTTAGTTCCCAATTAGACCGCTGTGTGGCGTATTATGTACAGCATCTGCTCACAAGAGAAATTCAGTTTTAAAATATAATTCAAGATTAGATAATTTAAGGAGGGATACCTTAAATATCAATAATTAATCCACAAATTAAAAAAAAACGGAAGCAACTTTTTTTTCCTCCCAAATTTGCGGGAAGAATTGTAATCACCACAGCCTGCTGATATGAAAAAATGAGAGTTATTTATTATTATCAGGTCTTCGTAATCTACTCATGAAGAATTGAAAGATTTCTTATATCGCAATATAACTATTCATTTAGTCATTTAGTTATTGTTATAGTTATTCATGGAATTAAGATAATCAAACAACTTTCGAAATTGATGCCATAACAAAACTTACTTTATGAGGAAGCAAAAAAGGATTTTTAACAAAGTAGTTTATCTTTCAACCAACTGGTTGAATTTTCACCCAGAAAGGTTAATTTTTAACTAAAAAGTTCAATTTTCAACTGAAGAATGAATTTACTAAGACGAATAATGTTCCGCCAAAAAGTCTGATTTTCATCAAAATTAATTATTTTCATTTTCTTCAATTTTGAAACCAAGAAGACTACTTATCTACAAAAGACTTAAATTTCCAACCAAAAAATATTATTTGAAAATAAAACTTCATTTTTCAACCAAATAATTTATCTTTCTAACCAAAAGTTGAATTTCTATGTTTCTCACCTTTAAAGAATAAATTTGTATCAAAAAATGAAATAATAAAATTTTTAAGAAAAGGGGTGAATATAACGAAAAAATGAAGTTTCAACAAAGTTGAACAAAGTTCAACTTTTAACCAATTTGTTGAATTTTCACCAAGCAAAATGAATTGTTATCTTAACAGTTCAATTTCGAACCAAGAAAATATATTTCATACCAAGAAGAATAATGTTATACCAAAAAAGGCAAATGTTAAACAAAATACATTCATCTAAAAAAAAACTGTTGAGTTTTAAGACACTTCATTTCAAGAAGATCCACTTTTAACGAAAAAGATGCATTTTCGACAAAATAAATTATTTTTCAACATTAATATTTCCTGATATTGATTTTTAATTGGAAACGAAATAGCCAGGTTATCAGTTTAAAAAGTGAATTCTCCGTTAAAAAATACTATGTAATTTTTAACCAAGAAAACGAATTCTTAAAAAAAACATGTTTTAGTTGATATTTCAACGCGAGAAGATTCCAAATTGAAATGTGAACCTGTCGGATGATTTTTAAATCAGGAATGTTATTTTATACCAAGAGGCTACCAATCAATAAAATGCATGAAATTCCAACCAGATATTTGGATGTTTAGTTCAATAAAAAAATCAATTTTCAACCAAATACTTGAATTTTGAACTTGAAAGATAAATTTTTCCCCACAAAGGTTATAGTTACATTCACGATTTGAAGTATTAATTTTCAAAAAAAAAATTATGTGAAGTTTTCATAAAATTGTTGAATTCTTAACCAAAGAGATGACCATTAATCAAATAAAAAAATGATTTCGAACAAAATTATTCAGCTTTCAACTAAATAGTTGAATTTTCGACCAAAAAATATAATTCTTCAAGGAAATAATTGCATTTTCTAAAATAATTCCATTTTCAACCAAGCAATAGAATTCTTAAACAAAAGAGATGAATTCCGAACAAAAAATATTTAGAAAAACCACCAACGAAAATTCACTTTTAATGGAAGATAGTTGATTTTCGGTATTGAACGTTCAAGCTCGATCAATCTCAACTTTTTCCCAAAAAAAGTGTGCATTCAATCAAACACAAGAAAAATGTTTTTGGAAAAATTTGGAAAAATTTCAAATCAGGAAACAAAACTTTGAGTGTGTTTCTCGTTTCAAATTACTCTCCACTAGCAGAAACTGCATACGAAATTTGCCATGAATTTCGGAACAGTTAAAAATTTTTGGAATTTTTGAAAAACCATTTTATTAAAAATGCAACCATTCTTTTCCTAATGAAAAATTCAACTGTTTTGTCAAAAATAATCTCTTCTGTCAGAAAAGTGTTTTTTACATTCTCATCATAATGAGAAGGTATTGGTTTTATGTGAAAATTGACTTTCGCGGAATTTATGAAATGTCC
>WSXT02036607.1:0-13507 GCA_011762715.2 Neuroterus valhalla
AGGGACGCGTGGCGGTCTCGGGTAGATGAGGCAATGAACTTTCGAGTTCCAAATGCTGATAAATAATAATAATATGCCCCTAAAACTCTGAATATTAATTTTCTTCCTTCTGTTGATCATCCCTTAGATTCACGTTTTTCCTACTAGACTTTTGTGTGGGATAAATCACTCCAGTAATATACAATACTTTCGGTAAGTGACCAGGTGACTTCCCCACGCATCTGTTTTTGGCGTGAATTGATGAAATTTATTTTCTCTCCTTCTATGCAATCACTTACGTCATTAAAGAACAAATCCGTGACTCAGTTGTTTTAATGCTGTTTATTTTGAAATCAGAAGTGTGACACGGTCCCTTGTTTTTACAGTTATATAAAAATTGTTAGGTTGGATATATTCAAATATTTTGTTGGGAATTCAAATATTTTGTTGGGAATTCAATTATTTTGTTGGAAATTCCATAATTCCATTATACTGTTAGGAATTTCACATATTTTTCAGTTCAAAACTTTAACAAATTGTTTCTGATCCAAAATTGATATTCTTTCTTGATGCTTGATCTTTTCTTATTATGACATGTTGTTTGGACGCTATTGAAGCAGGGACTCATAATAGATTTGAGTCAATCATATGTCCATTACGACACGGCTCAACGTGCCCCAATCCACTAGGGGATCAGACTTTTCAAGGAATTACAGCGAAGCTAAACTTCAACTTGAGACTTATGCTAAGTTTTGCATCATTAAAATAAAATATGTGACGCGCTCCGAAGAAAGGGACCTAAGAGGAAAAAAATCGATTTCAGGATTATGGTCGTTTCATATTAATTGAGGGTTGCTTTGTAATTATTCGTGAACAAAATATTTTTTTGTCGAGTATTTCTTGAGCTATTGCAATTTTAAAAACAGCCGTTCCAGTTGAAGCCTGACCAGCTCTCGCCTGTTCTTTTCCTTCTCCTCTAAAATCAGCGTTTTCGCTCTTAGGTCCCTTTCTGCGGAGCGCGTCATATATCCTCTTTCCCAATAAAGGATCATAAACATATGTCATTTTCGATGCAAAAACAGAGATCGGTTGGACATATAGCACTGTTCTGGCGGTATTTGAAACTGTTTCTCCGCTATGACTTTGAGAAACTGGAAAATCACCATCTTTATTTCAAGTACACAGGACGGCTTCGGATCACATTCAATATTATCTTTTAGTTTCACATTTCTTCCTTCAATTATTGATGTGAAGGACAGTGGTTTACGCGAGGATTTAGACGAGGGTCCACACGAGGCTTTACATTTTCTACTCTGAAGTTACTAATTATGTTGCGGCGGGCACCTGTTGGAGTTCCCGCGATTTCATCTTTGTTCAATAAGGTCATCCTGCCGCTCTCCATATTTATTTTCACCCTTCTTGTGATGCGGTTGGTTTTCGCATAAATGCCAGTAAGAAAATTAAAACTCTCTAATATTGCAAAGGCTTCACCATCGGATGTTGATAATACAATTTGTTCTCCAATCGGCACTGCCATAATCGTAGATCTTTTTTAATTTTAATGTAGGCATTTACAGGGAAAGTGTATTTCCGAAGTTCGAATGTCCGTCGTCGATTTACACTAGGGATAAGCCGAATAAATTCAATTTGTTCAATTCCACATCTAAGTCCGTCAGGAGAAGGGAGCCATATGGATGGTGCGAAAGAGTTGGAAGGCAAAGGACGTCTTGCAGAAGGAAACCTTGACCTTCCACGAAAAATAAGTGGCTGAGATGGCTCAGAAAAAAGAAGATGGTTCTCAAGAGGATATTCTCTATCAGAAGAAAGAAAAGAAGTTTCAGCACGAGGAACAGTAGGAATAGGGTCCCCATTTGTCAAACACTCGAACTGAGAACCTAACTCTGTAACAAGAAAGGCGGGGAACAATTTTTTTTCACGCATGCTGTATAAAGTGATAAATGAAACATAAAAGAACAATTCATTAACTTGAGTATTGCAATTATATTCATTAGGATAAATATGGTAATTGAACATTGATTAATAAAACGAAGTGTGAGAATATAACGTGACAGAATTATCTGACGGATCAATAATACGAAGTAAAGTATATATTTAAGATCTCTAGGAGACAAACAAAAATACTGCAGATAACTTCAAGTTATTGCTTTGAATTCAAAGTTGACGGTATTCTACTTCATTCAACACTTCCACTTGCTGTCAACTTCATTCATCAATGACGTTCTATCATCTCGAGTTTCTTCAAACAAGATTCGAATAATGGTTTAAATAAATCTTTAGTTAAGATATCTGCAGCTTGAAACGGGCCCATTTCCGATCAACGCCTGTGGTTAGGCCAATTGATCACAGGGGGCGACGCGAAACTGAAGTCCACGTCCGGATGTACCATCGGTGCAGCTTCTAACTATCACCTGGGAGGTACAATATCCGCTGTTTTGAACCAAGGCAGGCTATCTCAGGTCCCAGGTAGACATTATTAAAAACCTCTATATTGAGTTGCCGTACAGGTAGCAATACTACTTCTTATTTTTTCAGTTTACTGGGTACGCTGCATCAGGCTCCAGTCAAAATTGTTATTTTTTGTTATTGTTTTGTAAATGCTATCTGGATACGCTGCCATACGCTCCAGACACTTGAATTGTCAATAGTTGTGCTACATTCCTAGGTACGCTGTCACAGGCTCCAGGTATCTGATTATTCTTTACATATTGCCGCCTTCTGGGTACGCTGTTACAGGCTCCAGACATTTGATTTTTTAGTTCCTTGTTCGCCGCATTCTGGGTACGCTGTCACAGGCTCCAGACATCTGAATATCATTATTTCTAGCATACCTGGGTACGCTGCAACAAGCTCCAGCTCTTTGCTTAGGTTTTTGGGAACGCAGCTGCTGATTCTATCCCTTTGTTTCTTTTAGTTCAATCCACGTACGCTGGAACAGGCTCCGAAAATATTATTTTACAGGTATTTCAAGGCAGTCCGCCCGCCTTACTTCGACTACAGTGGGCACGGACTGAAAAGACTGATTTTTTCCTCGATAACGAAATTTGTATTTGCGTATTGCACTGGTATTTATGTGATGACCTCCCGTCAGCTTGGGACTGAAACATTATAATTATAAAAGAGTCTATGACTGACTATAAATAACCAGCAGCGTTATATATTTGTTCTGGGTAAACGAAATATTATTTTATAAAACTGTTTTTCTTCAATTCATCTTCTCCTTTCTGGTTCCGAAACAAATAGCAATAGGATTCAAGGCCGAGATAAAAGACCTAAAAAATTCCTTCGGAATCCGAACTCTTTCAAGCTTGGTCCATTGTAGGTACAAAGTTAACTATGATAACTTGTTCATTATTGAGGTTCCTAATAAAGTGAAATCGAACATCGATGTGTTTCGTTCGAGAATTAAATTCGGGATTCCGCACTGATTTCATTGGGGAATGATTGTCGCAATAAATTAACGTGGATTGTTGTTGATTACACTTGAAATCCGAAAGTAGTTACCTTAACCATGCTGATTCCTTCCAAGCTTCAGCTAATGTAATATTTTCGGCTTCAGTTGTGCTCTGCCTAACACTATACATTGTTTTCTTGACATCCAAGTGACTGGGGACCCTCCCAATAAGAAAATATATCGAGAAGTAGTTTTTATAGAATCAATGTCTCCTACAAAATCAGCATCACAATATTTACATATCAATATCACAATATTGTTTCCGTACATCTTCGTGTTTTCCGTCATAAGTAATTTTCATGTCAATCGTTCCTTTCAAGTAACGAAGATCCCGTTTCGCTGCTTCTCAGTGACCTGGACGATGATTTTCCATAATTTGAGAAGCTTTTGAAACAGCAAATTCTATGTCAAGACGACTCACCATTCAGGTTCAGACGATCCCTTCGAATCCTAATCTGTTTCAGGAAACTTCGCAGTAGAAGCTTCCTTTACTGCTTGAGTCAGGGCCATGTATTTAACCCTCGTGTTTGGGAAATCAACTTCGTGCTGCGTCTTGGCCTTTAGCCAGATCGTCGCAGTGAATCCGAGGGAACGGGACTGAATGTAGGAAGCCGAGCAATCCATCTTCACGATGAGATTCTGGGACTGCCTCTCAGACATCCCTAACCATAACGTCATCTAGTCCATGTTCGTTTTCTAATCTCATTGCATGAGACTCGAGTGAATGCTCGAACGATTGCATTGTTCCTGAACGTAGTTCCATGATTCTACAACCTGATATTTCTTAGTGTAACATGTATGAGTTAGTAAATTGACAGAAAGCGCTACATAAGTTGAATTTGTATAATTCAGTATTTGATTATAGATTTAATGCTTTCACGATGGTCCATTTCGATGAAATAAGGTATTTCGGGTTTCGATCGTGTACAAAACTACAAAAAATTTGTCGACGTTTTGCGAACGTTGCAGCTCGCATCCTCAGGATTTGTTATTTCTGTTCTCTCCAAGGCTTTGCGTTTTCGATTCCAAAACGCCTTGAAATTCCATCACTGTTGTTCGCGTAGCAACCTTGAATTCTGTTCTTGTTGTTGATATATCCAACTCCAACTTAGATATCCTTTTACTTGAGTAATGCACTAGAGATTATTTGAACCCAACATCATGTCATCCACGTAAACTGCCAATATTATGACATTGAAACCACGATAGGCGATGTAAACGCATTTATCTGCGTTGGAAGGTTACTTGTTATCCAGATCTTTCTTTGAGGAATGAATATTTTCTCCTTCCTTAAGTTCTTCTGCATAACATCTTGGTAAGCTTCGCGCCAAGTTCCTCGACGTCTTCCTGCTCTTTCAGCTTTGAACCTCAGCTGTTTGAATTCAAACATCTTCTTGTAAATCTGATAAACTTATGTTGATTTTAAATTTCCAACTTTCCCATTGCAAGAGCTGTTGTCGCTGGTGGAGTTTGCAATAAGAGATCTGGATTCTTCACAGAGCTCCCAGAAATTACGTAACGGAAACAATTCTTCGCTCTTGCAGCGATTTCTTCGTTCAGTCCTGCATCTTTCGTTTCGTATACATCTTCTTCCACGATGGAAAGTTTCCTTCTTTTTATATGAACTGTTCAAAGTATTCATGATCTACTGGAGCTCTGCTTTTCTAAGCATCATGTTTTCTAAGTCAGTCTTCTCTTTGGTATATTTTCATGTCCTTCTTCTACCTCTTCTTCTCAAAACGCTAATCTTGTGCGAACTCAATTGTTTCAGAGACCTGGCCTTTTGAGCTTATCTTTTCAATTAGGAAGTGGATTCCAGCTGTACCCGAACTTCTTACCACGTATAACATTCCTAATATGTTTACCGTTCATACCAGCAATGTCCTATGCTTTTGAGGTCTCACCAGAACTCGTTTCTAATCAACGCCAATTTAATTTTTGCATCCCAAGCGTTTCCATTTTTCACATCACGTTCGGTGATGTACAAAATTCTTATATATCTTTTTCAATAGTCTTTGGGGTAACAGCAAGAAAAAGCCGGAAGAAATATCCAACACAAAAATCAGCCTATACAATTTTTTTTAGGTTTTTTTCTCCATATATTTAAATAGAAACCCTTGGACCCACGCGCGCACTTTGCACGAATGCATTTTCGGGTCCAATTTCATAATATTATTATATCCTGATATTCTACCTTTGATATTAATATTTCTTTTTTGAGAGTGAAAACTGCAGATGTTCAAATGGAAGATAAAAGTCTAGATACGAGTTGTACATAACCATTATATAGAGTTTAAATATATTTTTTTTATCCTAATGAAATAAGTGTAACTCATGTAATTTTTCTATGATTTTACGATAAATACATTTTCTATGTTGAATAAAAATACAGCATTGGAATATTCTTCTACAACGCACACATTTAGGATTTTTTCGGGTTGAATTTAGATAAGGAACGTTCATATTTTTGAAAAATTCGAACAGTTTCTAGAAAAAAAATTGAAGTCTGAATGGAATGGAGAATAAATCGGTTAATTTTTTGTTTTCGAGAAGTTAAAAAAGTTACGTAAAAATATGAACATATTTCATATGTTATTATCCATATAACATATTATTATTTAATTATATTTACCACTTAGATTGGGGATGATTGCTGAAATGAACGCTGAAAAGCATGAGATCTTCATTTTTTTCAAGTAGCGGAAAAACCGATTGAAAGATGAATCGAAAATTTGATGAAAAGTGAAACTAATTATTATTCTGGATCTCTAAAAGAGATTCTACTAAATTTTTCATTTTTATACGCTTTTGAAATTATCCTTATCGCTGAAATTATTATATTTTATTCGAGGATACCTTGATTTATTATGGAGAATATTATATACTCCTTCTCCGCACAATAATAAATTAAACTAATCGGGTACCATAACGTTCCGGATTTAGGCTAGTTCCTATCGGAGATTACCTTTTACTTTTTGCCTAGTTTTGAAATAATAGTACGTAAGAAATGGTAGTCGAGTATGAATATCGATCATGGATTTTTTTCGTGTTGATAAATTTATGACTTTTGAATTTCATAAATTTCAAAAGGATATTCATGGAAAAATTTTTGTAAATTTATTTTTTGAGACAATGATCTTCCAACTCACCTAGCCATCATTGATTTCACAAGTGTTTGGTAAAATTCTTGTCCAGTCCGGAATACAATATTCATTTTGAAGTCGGAGGATGATCTTATTCCACGACTTAACAATGAACTTATTTTTATTGCTTTGGGAGATTTCGGAAGCGCAGAGATGAATCACGCAAAGTTTGCCGATTTATACAGATAAAAGTTATGCTGGTGTCAAGGTGGATAAATTTCCATTGCGTGTATTATTTAGTCGTACATATGAATTCATCGCATCATAAAACCCTTCGAAATTTAGATAACCAGGCACCTTAGCGCTGGAGCGACCTACAGATACCTGGGCGTGCCTGAGAGCCGCATTCAGGATACAACATCAGTAAAGAAGGTTCTCCAAAGCAGATACAAACACCTGCTCTGACAGATTCGGTCGTCCTAACTTTTGTCGTTGAGCAAGATAATATATGCGACTAACATGCTTGGAGTTCCAGTTCTACTCTATTCGTTTGGGGTGGTTCTATGGACGGAGAACGAGCTCGAAGCCCTTGATATTACTACGCGCAAGATGTTGCTTATGAAGAAAAGCCTGCACATCAACTCGTCTGTTCTGCGCCTATACATTGCATGCCGTAAAGGCGGACGCGGACTTCTCAATCTTCAATGCCTATACAACCGAATTATCTTACAAATTTCGTTACGGGACGAAGAAATGTCACAAACTTGAGACGATTTTTGTCCATTATATTGGAAGCAATTATATAATATACATATTCCCTTATTATAAATCTTAATTCGATGTATCATTATTTCGGGATTCGATCAAAATAATACATATTTGAATAAATAAATCAATCTTATTCCTAACCATGTTATAGGGAAATCATGCATGAATAATTTTTTGATTTTTTACTTTATGGAATGATACCATTTATTCAAAAACATATGTGGCCTAGACTACCCACCTTCATCCTTAAACTTTCCTAGTGGAATGTTTTGAATTTCGACGTTTCCAAATTCGGGACGCCTTAGCTGTCCCCTTTTCCAACTTCACCAATCTTTCGAGAATAGAACCACATCTTCGTAATTAAAATATAAGAACATCGAATCTCCATGGGCACATTTGGCCGAATGCTGTTTTCATCTATAATCAAGAAACACTAGCGATCCCTACGAGAAATTGGTTAATATGGCCATGGATAGCATTTTTTAATACGTTAAACTCAACGCAGAAACATCACAAAAACGTTACGTTTCACTCTAATGTTGTCCGTTCTCATAGAAAATTGTTTGCCATAAGTTGCTCTGATTTGCTTAGCACTCCTGAGTTTATAATAATTATTCGCATTTTCATCTGTATTCAAATAATTTGGTTTACTCCAAGAATTTTGAAAGAAAACGCATATTGAAACGATCGGCCCCTACGTAAAACTAAAGAAAGAAAACGTTAACTTATGTGACACGGACTGTTCTCCCACAATTCTCTGAAAGTTTCTTTGTCATTATGTTATTTTGGAAAGTTTTGTGTCTATGCTTCCATAACCTATGCTTCTAGGATTAGGGTATCCTAAAAGAACCCATCTTTGACATGCAGACCTACTGCGCTTGCGCCTGGGTGCAAGAGAGGAACACGGCGGGACTTATTACCGCCATGCCAACGGCTTGTCGTAGCGAGCGGACCTCCCCACTCAATGGTAAAATTATGAAGATGGATAGACTGACGGCAGCGCCAGCAGTCGGCCGCACATTGAGGCAACGTTATACGTGTTGTGTATATAAACTGTTTATGTATTATGTCTATGTGATCAATTTCAAAATTAAATATAACGACTAAAAAACTGCATGAACCAATGGAAGAGAATGTTTGAAAATATATGGAGTAGAAGTAGTTACTCCCAATTCATTTTTAGTGGTATTTGAAGCACAATAAATTTTCTCCCAACAGCTTATACATTTCTTCGATTCTAAGATTCAATTAAAAAATTTGTCACATATTTAGAATACAAACACAGTACGAAACAAATCACGATTCGAAAGCATGAATGATAATATATAAAGAACTGTCACTCACATCGACGTCAATGCACGGGAGGAACCGGTTTATTATTTTTAAACAAATAACGCGAACCGAACGATATTCCAAGTCGCGGATTTTCTTTTAGGTTAGGTGATCCAACAAATGTGAACAAACCAGAAATCAAAACGTCTGCCCTTACCGACGGCGGCCAGGACGTTCTGCGCATTTCGCGGTTAGCGGAGTGAAGTACAAGGGGGATGGACCCCTAGCGCCAACATTTGGCCGCACATTACACTACGCTGAAAATAATAATCCTAATTCTTCATATTTCCTATCGAAGTGGAGAGGGCCTGGCAGCGAGTTCCTTCAATACTTCCTGGCGCAAGCGCAGTTCATCTACATGCTAAAGTTGGGATCACTGGGAATCCTAAAAGAGTAATGCACTGTCCACAGTACTGATATTAGGATCCTGGTCGAGGGTCTCAGCCGCCTGCTTCCTTGCTTTGTGAAGGAAGGCTCCTTTTGTAAACATTTCGTGATTCCTGATAATTGCCAAGGAAGTATCTCTACCGTTTCCGACAATGTGGGCTCCATCCAGAACGATGCGGTTATAGAGGCATTGGTGATTGCGTAGTCCGCACCCACCTTCACATCGTGAATGTCTAAGCGGAACGGACAAGTTGGCATGCATGCTTCTCTCCATATGCATTATATCGCACGTTGTGGTCATTTTGGATTTAGGGACTTCAACGTACCAATTGCAAAATCTTCAGAAATCGACATTTCACACAGGAATGATTTTTATAGATGAAATCAAAGACAATCTTCTCAAATACTCCTCCTTTTTACAGCCGACGATACATGAAAATTGTGTTGAGTATGAAATTTATTATATAATAAATAAAAGTTAATAAATAATATCATTTATGATAGAAAGCAATATTTAGTCGAGATGAAGGGCAATAAAATATTATGAAAAATTATATTATATATATGTATGTATGCATAGGTCGAAAGAAGTTTTGTTCAGTAGTTGAGTTGTTACAGGTTATCACAGTCACATGCATATTTTTTTGAAATGACCAGAGGCAATTATTCCTTTCTCAAATTGAAATTGACATCCATTTCTATCTTGAATTATATAATATTGATACAACTATAATATCTATTACCATACAGCATACTGCCTAGAATAACTATTGCACAAACCACATGTCTTGATCCAGGCTTCGAAGAAATATTAGTACTGCATGATTTATTATTAATGGAATTTTTTTAACTTTACCACCTTAAAGAGCAAGTTCGAATCTACGTTCAGAGGTGCTTGTCCAAATCGAGTCATTCGATTTAAGGTTTAATATTTTAATTTCCAAGAGTTGACCTACGACTTACGAGTTAACCAACGATAAGTTCTGCATCACGAACCCCATTGAAATTAAGTAGTTTATTTTCAATTGTAACGGGTCCGAACAAAAGTACAATTTAATTACAGAATGTCAATTCGCCGTGACGAATGGAGGTACTTTATTTGCTGTATATAGAGATATGATTAACATATGTTGAGTGAACAAACGGAACTGGAGTGCAGTGCTTATGCACTGCCTCCCGCAACCCTCATTACCTGAGTGGAGGAGGGGGTACATTCTTTCGTTACAGCCTCTGTTACACAATGAGGAATTGAAAGAGATTCTCATTCGCAATGAAAAAATAGAGATTGGTAGGATAACAATTGCCATGCTGGCAACATTTAGAAATAATTTTATGCCATGAACTAGGGAAACTGAAAAATCACCACGTCTGTTTCAAATAAATAGGACAGCTTCGGATCATAATCATTATTATATTTCTGTTTCACATTTTGTTTGACTGAATTAGTGATGTGGAGGATTGTGGTTCACAAGAGGGCTGACATTCTCTACCATATAGTAGTTATGAATGTTACGACGAGAACCTATTGGAGTTTCTGCGATTTGAGCTTTGTTCAATATGGTCATCTTGCGGTTTCCCATATTTACTTTTATCCGCCTTGTACAGCGAGTGTTCTTGAAATAAATTCCGACAAGACAATTGAAACTCTCCAATATCAGGTGCTGATACATCCTGGGAATGAGTCGAATAAATTCAAGTTGTTCCATTCCACATCCGCGTCCGTCAGGAGAGGAAAGCCTAATAGATGAGACAATGTAGTCAGCAGGCGAAGAGAACCTTGCAGAAGGAGACCTAGATCTTTCACGGTTATAAGTTTGCTCGGCCAAAGGAAGATGTCGCTCAGAAGAATTTTGTTCATCAGGAGGATGATAATAAGAAGTCCTAGAACGAGGAACAATAGGAATGGGTTCCCCATTAGGTAAACACTCAAACTGCGAACTTAAATCTGCAACAAGAAAAAGAGGAATAAATTATTATGATTTCATAAATGCTGTAAGAAGGAATAAGTGAACCAAAATAAAACAAATTATTACCTAGATAACATCGAAAGAAGAACCGAACTAAAAAAAGAAGAAGATAATGATGGAGAAGAAGAAAGAGAACCAATATATCACCCAAAAAACTATATAATGAAAGCTGTCTTGCGGGTCACGCTTAACAGTGCTTTCAGCAAGCTCCAAAAAGACTACCCAATCAATTTATTTGTACGGAGAAATTGTGAGACTGAGTCTCAGACTTCCCACACTATTGCGTCATCTAGTCCATGATTGTTTCCTCCTCTTATTACCTAAAGAACCAATTACCCGATTTGATTCAAAATTGATATTCTTTCTTGATGCTTGATCTTTTCTTATTATGATACGTCGTTGGGACGCAAATAAAGCAGGGACTCATAATCGATTTGACCCAAAGGTATGATAATCCTAAAAAGGTTAAAGTATCGGCTGCGAAAATTATTCGGATCAATAGAATTCCTATGTAAAACAAAAATAAAAAATTGGAATATTCTTCTATGGTACAAACATTCCGGACTTTTCCGGAATGAATTCAGGTTAAGTACGTACATATTTCTTAGTGATTCAGACAGTTTCTATAAAAAAAGAGTGTTTGAAAAGTTAAGTGAAAATATGTATATATCATTATCTTATTATATTCACCAATGAAAATAAGGATGATTGCCGCAATGAACGCCGTAATATATGAGATCCTCATTTTCTTCAAGTAGTGGATAAACTGATTGATAGATGAATCGAGAATTTGATTAAGAAAACAACCAATGATTATTCGGGAGCTCTGCCAGAGATTCTACCAAACTTTCCATTCTTATCCCCTTTATTTACTATCCTTATCGCTGGAATAATTAGATTTTATTCAAGTATAGGGGAAGGCGGGGCAAAGTGGTATACCTAACGTTAACATCAATTTTTAACTTAAAAAAAAATTTTTTCTCGCACAATCGAGTAAGTGGCTTATTAGTTCGATTCATCATGAACATTTTATGAGTATTCAACCTTCAAATTTTTGATTGCTTATAGTCGATTATTGGTTAGTACCTCGGTTTTTGGTTCTTGCTCGCGCGTGGGATGCATTTTCTCGTCATGGTGTTCACTGAAAAAGTGATGCTTTTTTTTGCTTTCTCAATTTTTTCCGGCTTGTCCTGACTTCTTCCACCCTTCAGTTTGTCCTTTCTCGAATTTTCAGCGTCGAGAAGAGTTTTTTTGTATGGCGAAGAATGTTCCTCCTTTTTTTTCGAAACTCTTTTCTTGGATTGAGCCGAGACGTGCGGAATCGGGATAACATCGCCCGGTGATTTTTTGAGAAAAAAAGAGCGGTTCCGAGGCTCAGCGGTCAACATATTACTAGGATCGGGTCTGAAACTTGAGCCTGGGGTAGGTTCTGAGTTTGTGTCTGTGGTAGGTGCTAACCTTGGGCTTGGGTCTTCAGATGCCGAACTTGTACCTGGAGTGGGCTCTGGGTTCGTGTCTGGATCGAATGATGAACCGTGATCTGCGCTGGATGCAGAATTTGGACCAGGAGCGGACGCAGAACGTGGGACTTCTTCGGACGCCGAACTGGAGCCTAGAACGGAGATCGAACTAGGGCCTGGCTCCACCGTCGAAATCTCGATGTCAGTTGTTGCTGAGGGCAAAAAGTCGTGATCTTCAAATACGCCCATGTTCGTTGGGTAAATTCCCGTCTTTCGAAATCCATTGATTGCATTGGACATTGTAGCAGCTTGCGTGTAGGCTGCACCAAACAATTGCGACAAATGATGCAGTGTGACGACCTTCCCAGGATTGCAGCTCAAAAACTTACGAACTTCGTGTCCGTAATAAGTGCTCATTGGCTTCATGAACGCGACGTCCAACGGCTGCAGGCGGTGTGAGCAATGAGGAGGAAAACATAACAATATGACCCCATTTTGTCGAGCCAGGTCGATCAGTTCGATGTTCTTCGTGTGTGACGCATGGCCATCCAAAATCAGAAGAACTTTCCGGTCCTGTGAAGCACCCGTGAACTTGATGAAATGCTCCATCCAAATGATAAAGAGTTCCTTGGTTATCCATCCGCTCTCGTGACACACAGAAAAAGACCCAGTGGGGAGGCCCATCTCGAACGCTGGCTGCATTCTTTTTCGCGGAAAAATAAGCATTGGTGGCACGTATACACCTGCACAAAAAAGAAATATAAAATCAATAACAAAAGTTTGGTTGATATTAAAAATACCATTATCGCATGCATGTATGTACCTGCAGCGGAAAAACACATTTCAGCCGTCACAGTTTCTCCTCGCTCAGCTGATGTAACAACCCCAACTTGACGTCGCCCTTTCTGCGCAATTATTTTTGAAAATCCTTTTGGATTAACAGTTAATCCGGTTTGATCAACGTTGAACATGCGATCTCCAGTAATTTTCTCAGTTTCAATAATGTGAATGAGTAAATCGAAAAATTTTTGTACAACAACTCTGTTGAATCCCATCGCT
>WSXT02036618.1:0-13507 GCA_011762715.2 Neuroterus valhalla
AAACGCAACTCTCCACATTCAAATCAATCGATACATTAAATATTGACTAACCTTAGTAAAACTGGAATGCACCCCTTGTTGGTTTGGGTAGAAACTACCTGGCGCCCTCCAAGAACAATATTTGTATATACATTTATATACATATAAATCTCGACAAGAAATTTGAATACTTGAAAAAATTTTTAATCTCATGTACACCTTCACGAGGATTGTAAATGGATAGACCGTATTGATGCTCATTCCTCATATAACTTAACAACCATACACTCCTCGAAGCCTCACTTCACTCCTATTCATACATGCTATCAATGATGTGGGTAGAGCCAATTCACATCTACGTCTCTCGTTGCGAAATTCTGAATATCTATGGATAGTTTACAGGATTGTAACAAACTACAAATTGTCGTTATTTTTTTCGTCAAATGGTGCATCAGTAATCTTCCGAACATCTACCCATCTAGATTTAATGTCATGCCAATCAAGAAAAGAAGGGATACTTGAATTCGGTTAGAGAATTTCAATCACGAATTTTATCCAACTTCGGGGATCTTTTTCGGAAAAGGATACATTTATTAACGGTAACATACATGCATCAATTAAAAAAGACAAGCGTTGGATCTACCGAACTATCTAGATCAATGATAACGGTGATGCTCATGGAGGTGGGGCGCAGCTATTTTAAGGTGTCAAAATATTATCTACTCCTAATTTCAATGGAGCTGAAGATGTTACAAAGCCGATTCCTTTTATTCAACTTCAATCAACATACAACGTTCGGCCTATCCACATAGGTTCTTTTAAATTGAAATGTGAAACAGTAAACAAATTCAGACTTTTTTCAAAATAGGAATCCGAGAATTCATTTCTAGGGACACCAAAATCGGTCGAAAGTGGACAAGATATTAGTGGAGGAGAGCATTTGGGATGTCCTTTGAGCGGGGTGGAGTTTTGGAAATCTTTGAGAAGATAATAGATTTTCTTACACCAAAAAACGAATTTTCAAAGAAAACTTTATTCGCTACTTAGAAGATATATTTTCTATGCAAAAAGATAAATTCTTGAAGAAGGATGCTGAATGGACAGAAAAATCTTTGAATTTTCAACAAGAAAATTAATATTCCTAATGGAAACATATAAAATGTAATGTTTTTGGAAATGATTTGAAACCAAATAAGATGGTTTCTAGAAAAGAAAAGACAATGTTCAACAGGAGTCTTGATTCTTCTACCAAAAACGATTTTGAAATATTCGTAATCAAAAAAGAGGCATTCTGTTCAAAGAGAAATTTTTTTCAAAGAAACAGGCGGATGACAGGACTGACACTTGACTAGCTGTTTGGAAAGCCAGAGGTGTAAATGATCTGAGAGAAAAGGAGATAGAATGCGCGTGAGGGAGCTTGATATTTTGTGCGTACTGGAAACAAAGAAAAAAGGATGTGAAATTTAATACACATCAGTAGTAATAGCAAGTTTCAGAGGAAGCAAATTTAAGAATCTTAGCTAGTTCATCGCTCGTCATGCATGGTAGCGCTGTTTTAATGACATTGTTTTTTGACTTGTTGAAATCGTTATCCTTAGCACATTTATCCTCTTCTTCTTCGGCATTATGAAACTTAATGCCTTTGTATTTTCCAGCTACAGCATTCGAAACATCTCCCATATGAGCAACAGCTTTCTCGATGTTCTTGGTCCTAGTCTTCTCATCAACTTTGGAACACTTTTTCGCCAAATCTTCTTCTGTTATATCAAAATATAAAAGTAATATTTCTTTTGGTTTATAATTTCTCAACCGTGGAGTCTTCCGTTCTAGATCATGCGCATTACTTTGTACACTCTTGGATTCTGCACATTCAAAGAAACCTGTAATCAAAAAAATGCATCTAAGAGGAATGATTGAAACTTCCAATGATGAGCCGTTCAAAAACTCAATACCAGGTAGTACAGGCGGTCACGGAAATCAAAACAATACTGATATGCTTCTGGGGTTTCGACGGCACACAGTGGGAACAAGTCCCAAAAAGCTGGCCAAGACACCTAAAAAATATTTTTTTTCTATACGATTCTTTAAATGCATGTTCCTAAACGGCAGTCAGGACCATTGCATTCCGGGAATGAAACAAAAAATCACCAAAAGCTTGCCTTAAGTATCACTTCGAATCTAGTATTTGAGGGCGAAGATTCGTGCGCGTGCAAGGCGCTGAAACACCTGCGTATGCGAATGTGCGACATGCAGTGGCAAAAGGGTTTGTTTTATTCTGCAGTATGTCTGAGGCACAGAGAAGTATGTAGACTTGACTATTCAATGGACAATCAAAAGATTATTGCATTTTGAAGTTGAAAAATCGTATCTATGGAAGGATACAAAGAAGGTCCTCTCTGTTCCACACTAAAAGTTGTTCAGGCTTGCTCCCTAGGCATCTGTTGTTCTAGGGTAACAAGATTTTCCAGCTTCTGGATGCTATTCTGTCTCTAGTATGATTTTGTATCCAACGTTTTAAGAAATTGAGAATTCTTCGCATCTATATTTCATAATGCAGTATTCAATTTTCGACTTCATTTTTATCTCAGATTCAGTTGACAAGCGCGGTATAACGCGAAAAGATCTTTTCTACGTTTTAAAGGACACTTAAAGGACAAAATAGTTGTGATATATGAAATAGTGCAGGAAAAATTGAGTAGTCAATTAAAAGATCATGTTGAGTTAACCGAGAAACAAAAAACGGCTATACGCACTTATACAACATAGGTACACACTTCACTTGTTTTCTTGATATATAATTAACATTTTCGAATCATATCTTGTCCTTTAAAGTTAATTATTTCTTATTTTGAACTTCCGCTTACCAAGATCATACCCTAAAAACTTTTATTCATTTATTTCAGCTAGAACAGGTGAATTCCTAAGTATGAAATTTTTATGATATTGAATCCTTCAATTTGTTTGAAAAAAAGTCATATAATATAGAAGACTAGTTATCTGAAATAATGTTTCATTCTAAGATCATTCGATATGAGGGTTTTGTGAGGTCACTGAATACAAATGGTGGACATGAACTCTACAAAAATTTTCTACTAAGCGTATTTGTACTGGATGTTGGTTAAAACGCTACTGACATGCCTTTCATCGAGTTCTTCTAAGAATGACAGATTCAATATATCACATTAATGATTCAATGATAAAAACTTCAATATTTTGTGCATTTTACTAGTCGTTTATGACGATTTCTTAGTAAAACTCGTTTAAAACAAAATATTATCCTCAACAATATATTTATTGCACAAATATACAGTTATCAAGTAAAAAACATAGGTTTTATTATTACAATATTGATTTCACTATATAACAAGTATTTTTCGGCGTATTCTTACCATACAATACATCAATCGCTGCAATCATTCAAAATTCACTTCTTCCGATATATCATTAAGGATACTATTTTGTTTCAAATGAGTTTTATTTCGCAATCGTCATAAACGACTAGTGAAATGCCCAAAATATGAAAATTTCTATCATTGAATCATTCATTTTTTTAATTTACTATATTGGATCCGTAATTTTTAGGAAAACTGAATGAAAGACATGTAAGTAACGCCTTGACAAACATAAAGTAGGAATACGCTTAGTGGTAAATTTTTTTAGAGTTCGTGTGTAACACTTGTATTGAGTGATCTTACTAAACCCCTCGCACCAATAAATGTTAGAATTGAATATTACTTTAGGTAACTAGTCCGCAAAATTAGATCCGCCATTTTGTTTCTGAAATTTTTAATACAGCGTTCGTAGTCAGCGACCTCTAAAACCCCCTTACACCAATTTTTGAAAGAATCAAAACTTTATTCAGCATACTCGTCCACCATATTGGATCAGACATTTTGTTTTTGAAATTTGCGACACAAGATTCGTAATCAGCGACCTATAAAACCCCCTTATACCAATTTGAAAATAATCAAAAATTTATTTAGCATACTCGCCCGCCATTTTGTTTTTGAAATTTTCGACTCCGGAATCGTAATCAGCGACCTCCGAAACCTTATGAGTAAGAAAATTTGGCCCGATTTATGTACATCTTATAGTTTTGGCCACCTTTCTGGGATTTGGTCCCACTGCATTAAATTATTATGCATGGTGCTGATGTCACAAGATTAGGTAATATTTCAGTGAGTATGCTTGCTGAGGAAGCTTCTGAGGTGATAGAGAATTATCGGATGATGAAGAAGGAACGTGACTGGGGAAACTCATAAAAAATACACCCGAACGCTACAGTTCTGATAAGTGAAAATCAAAATGAAAATGAATAAATAAAAAAGCATAGACAAAATAAGATCAAATTAAAAACAAATAAATACTTTTCACTATCTTCGTCCTTAGTATTGAATCTGCTAAATGTTCCTTTGTTTTTTGAATTCGGACTTTGGATTCGTAATAAGCGTCCTCAAAAACCCGTAGGTACCACGTTCCGACTAGATACAATAATTTTTTGAAATACTTGTCCGCCATTTTGAAACTGGGTCGCGTGGCTCACTGTGCAGTTGCAAAACACCTCCGAAAGATACTCACAAGAGTTGCGACCTCTTTAGCCAGATAATGATATTTGAAGTTTTGAATTCGGAAGAAGGAATCCTCATGATTTTTTAACTTTAATTTTCCATAAGAAAGAATGACTTTGTTAAAAATTATGAGAGATTTTAATTTTCAGCCATGCAAGAAAAATGGTTTGGTTTATTTGGTGAAGAATTTTCTTTGGAGAAAAATCTTCACTAAATTAAGGAAACCATTTTTTTGCAGTTTGTTGGATTCCTGGGCTTTTAATGAACCAGTTCCATTTCCTAGTAGAAAATGGAATTTCGACGGAGTGGAGAAATATATCCAATATGAAAAATTTGTGAAATTATCTAGCTCTTTTCAATGTATACTCACCGACAAAGACTGCCACTAAAAAAAGGATCAAGAATTTCATCATCGTGGTTCATAAAAATATACCAGGAGAATCAAAATGTAAATCTGTTAGCAGAAGAACTACTTTTTTACTGAACTCTCAAATACAATTTTAGAATCCAGTCTTTTCTCTGAGGAGTGCTCCAAAATCTATACCATTTTTTTCATCTGCGCCCTATGCAATGAAAGATTCCAGTTTGTCATTTCAAATTATTTTGAATTCGATGCATTCATCCTCAAACTTTCTCATTTGATTCCAAGTAGAAGAACCTCATAATAAAGTAGAAATTTGTTCCATTCTCAATACTGACGTATTTTTATCCTCCTAATTTGAGCAATGATTTGTTTTATACAGTTTAATTCAAGGGTGTATCCCTATATACGTCGCGAAAAATCTAAGCAAACTTTGAAATATTCTGTGTCCGAACTATACAATACTTCGATTTGAAATTTGGACTGATATCTATTGACATTTGATTAAACATGAAAATATATTTTTTTCGCAATATTGTTATAAACGAATTCGCCTCGATGCGTAGAAGTTGTAGAATTTTTTTTGTGTGCAGCGCCATTGCTCCTGAGGGTCTCTGAATCATTTTATTCGATTTTTTGTGTTATTATGTGAAGTATATCTTGTCCACTAACTTAATTCTAGAGCATGGGAAAATTTTTCAGCAAAATGACAATGTTTCGAAAAAAATGTTTAAATAGTTTTTTATTGCTGATGCAAACGAGTGGTTGGATGATAATTTTGCGAAGGATACTAGTAGATTTATGGATAAGATAATTGAATTATTTTCAAAATGCCGTTTTTTTTACTTTTACTATGTTGAAAATGCGCAGTCTTTCAATACTCCCAGCTACAAATAATTTTTTTTGCTCATCAGCTATGCAGACTAGCACAAAAACAAAGGTCAAGGAACGGCTGCTTGTTTGCTTATTGTCCCCTACATGTAGCAAGAGTCCAAACCCAGTGAATTTTAATCCGTTTCAACAGAGTAATCTTGAAATGTTACACTTTTGATTAATGAAAATGGAGAAATCGATTTTTTCATCAATCCATATAGGGAATAAGGGAACCCCCTCGAAGTAACTAGTAAATGAAAACGATTACGATTGTTGTCCTCTTTCTTGTGCATCACTTATTCGTTAAGCAGAGCTGGGAGCAAATACGTGCGCTATGAGCATGATTTTTCTCCTCGCTCAACTATTGAATTATAATTTGAATTAGCATTCCATAATATTTGTATATTCAAAAATATCTATCATAAATTTCGATAGGAAATAAAATCTCATCAAGGTAATTTTACATCTTTTAAATCACCCTTAAGATTATCGAATTTTTTTCGGATGCTGATGGAAATCGTAAGAACTTTCATATTCTTCAGCATCTTATTTATGAAAATACAATATGATTTCCCTGCATTCTAAAAATATTTTTTCGATTCACCGTACTATTTCCAAACCACTGCGACTTCATATGCATTCGATTGGAAACTCTCAGATTCAACTCTAAAGTCTTTCGAATTTTCGCCTGCAATTTTTTTGTTCTTACATTCTCTTCGAACTCTACTCCTATTATTATTTTTTTATTTTATTTATCCTCCCTGAATTGACAGATTCTTTATTATGTTTGTACATACTGGAATATTTTATACTCACATAAAACCCTTAGTCATTTCATAAAATTCTTTTGAACATTCCCTTCATTTTCTACGTATACTCCAAATGAGATTATTTTCTCAAATTAGTCGATATTTTTGAACTAATATCAATCTACTTTTTTCCACATTACACAAGTTAGTTGTTCAGAGCTGTTACAATTCTTGCATGTCATTCTATTCATCATATAAGTACCAGAAAATTTATTCCATCTAATACAGTTTAGGCTTTATGGCAGGGAACATTCTATTTTGGAATATCGTTTGTAATTATTTCAATCTGAAATAGAGAACGCAAACTTAATGTTTTCTATGAGAGAGCTATTATAAAATGCAGCTAAAACTGAGACTTTGTTAACCAACCAGTTATTCTTCTAATGGTATATAAATCAATTCCTCTAATTAGAACTTTTGAGTATGAAGCGTGTCCAGAAGAATACGCTATGAATTGGGAAATAATATTTTCACTTCGTACTAGCACATTTTTTGTCCAGCTATTGACTTTTTGAGACAAAACATTCAGGAATATTCAGGAATTTTTTATGAGAACCGGAAATATACTCGACTCAACCTAGATACTTGAAAATTTTACCATAAAATTGCGAGAAATTTCAGCTTTATTGAATTTAAGATCATCTTATCATTTTAATTAAAGGATGTAACGTTCCTTCATTGTGATTCTGCAAATCTTTGAAAATATCAAAGTTTTATGCGAAAGAGAATATCATTTTCCTTCTATTGTAAGAAGAACCTGCCAATTTGTTGCTCTGGGAGTTTTTTAGGGTGAGTAAAGTTTGATGGAGTTCGATTCTTCATCATTTTGCACACTGGTGAGTGCTGCGCACGCACTAACTATTCATGCGTAGATAATGGCCAGTAACGTGCACGAACGGCTCAGTCGCCTTTTAATCCTAATTGCGTAAGACATTACTGGTCACTGAGTGACTTCTAATGAAGCGTACGTGGACACTAATAAATAGTGCGTTAGCAGCATGCAGTGGTGTCTTGACGCTTTTCTAACACCGAACACGACTGAGTGGTGTCAAATCCAAGAATTACTGGTCTTTGAGTTTCTCCGTGTAGTAAGGTTAAGAGAATCACATATCTGTAAGAATTTCAAGAGCCAAAAGACAATCTTGAATTGAAAACTTTTGTAATAAAGTCGGTAAGATCATTTTGTATAGTTCGGAGAGGATTGAATTGAGAACGTTGACAGTATTACCACTAACTGCGTAGTGTTCCATCATCTTGTTCTAAGATTGATTCTGACCATGAAGAAACCAGAATGTTTAAGGCGAACTCTGGATAGCCTTCTCCTGAATATAAATCTTCGATTATTTGCCTGCAGTAAGTGTGAGGTGACGTGATAGAGGATGCTCGCGTGATCTGCAAGGATATAAAAGCAAATGTGGAGATGGTGTAAACATTAGTGGTTTACCTACTGGGATGAATGAAAATGATGACAAACAGAGCTGAAAGGGACAACTTTGCGTGTAAATCCACAGATTCGTCTAGCTCCTATGATTGTAGCCCACCTGGTTGAAGCCCGCCTGGTTATTTCCTGGCTAGTTGGTTGACAAGCTTCTCAACGGCAGGCTCTTCCAGTTGGAAGATTCTTTCATTGGAGGAGGCTTCTTTAGCGTTGACTGAACTCTGGTTTTCTGGCTCGATTTGGTAAGGGCCTTATTTCCTCTTATCTTTTCAGCAGCATTATGTGTAATCAGAAATTTATCTGCTTCTGAATTTTCAATGGATGTTTTGATATTTTCATCCACGTAGAGTACAAAAATGGTGTTCTAGCTTCCGAAAAGGCATGGTGCACATTTAGAAACAATTGTCTAGTAGGTTAAAGATGTTTGAAAAAAAGTAGACTATCTCCATATCTTGACAGGTTTATTAGAGCAGAATTAGTGAACACAAAGATGCCATTGCCGATACGATGCATTTCTGATATCCATAGAAAAAGTCTAATTCAGTAAAACAGACGAGTATCTATTCTCCATACATAAAACATTTTTACATAAAAACTAACCTGGAATTTTCCTTTTTTTTTAACACAACGCGCTAAAAACTTACTCATTTTACGCTTCCGTTGCGTAGAAAACGGCTTTTTGATTCTCCATTCCACGAAAAATCTGCAGTTTTCTTCGTCGCCTTTTTTTATACATCTATGTTTTGATCCTAGAGATGGCGGTATAGTCAAGCGGGAAATTTTCGAACTCGTTTTCATTTTTGCTCTATATTATCGATATGAATATTCTCACTACTGATAGCATAAATTGCATATAAACCTTGATTGAGAAAATATTAACCAATATTAACCTTGACCGAAGTCTATAGGGAGTTTACAACAAATTGATATCCAGAGTGACCAAAATATACTTCGAAAGTGATGACCATGGTCCCCATGCAAATAACTTTGTACTTTCCAAAATGATATTCTACAGGAAGTTTTCTACAAATTGATATCCAAAGTGACCAACATTAACTGCGTAAGTGATGACGATTGTCCTTGTGCCAATAGTTTTGCACTTGGTGTCCAAAATGAGTATCTACAGGAAGTTTCGAACAAATCGATATCCAAAAAGGTTGAAATATACTTCGGAAGAGATGACCATGGTCCCCGTGCAAATAACCTTGCACTATGCGAAATGATGTTCTACAGGAAGTTTTCTACAAATCGATATCCAAAGTGAACAACGTTAACCACGTAAGTGATGACGATGGTCGCCGTGCGAATAGGTTTGCACTAGGTGTCCAAAATGATATTCTACAGGAAGTTTTCTACAGATTGATATCCTGAGTGACCAACGTTAACCACGTAAGTGATGAGGATGGTCGCCGTGCAAATAGCTTTGCACTAGGTGTCCAAAATGATATTCTACAGGAATTCTTCTATAAATTGATATCCTAAGTGAACAATATGTACTTCGGAAGTGGTGACAATAGTTTCCGTGCAAATAGCTTTGCACTTGGTGTGCAAAATGATATACTAAAGGAAGTTTTCTACAAATGGATAGCCAAAGTGACCAACTTCAACATCGAAACTGATGTCGATGGTCCTCGTGCAAATGGCTTTTCACTAGGTGTCCAAAATGATATTCTAGAGGAAGTTTTCTAAAAATTGATATCCAAAGTGACCAACATGAACATCGAAAGTGATGGAGATAGCCCCGTACAAAAAGCTTTGTACTAGGTGTCCAAAATGATATTCTTAGGAAGTTCCCGATAATCTGATATCCAAAGTGACCAAAATATGCTTCGAAAGTGATGAGAATGGTCCCCGTGCAAACAATTTTGCATTATGTGCCCAAAATGATATTCTATCAATTGATATCCAAAGTGACCCACATTACTCCCAAAATTGATGGCGATGGTCCCTGTGCAAAAGGCTTTGAAGGAGGTGTCCAATAAGGGTGTTCTACAAGGAGTTGGTTACTTTTGATAACAATTTGTAGGCAGCTTCTTGTAGATTCTCATTTTGGGCACCTAGTGCAAAAACAGATGCACGGGGACAATCGCCATCATTTTTAGAATTTATCAAATTCATTTAATAGTAAAATAAATATAAGATAATAATGGAAAAAGAAGTAAAATCCCTCACAAAAACAATAAAAATGTTAACTAAGAGCTAATTTATCACTTTTCATCTTTGATGGAAAAAGTCTGACCGTGAATGTAGTATGAATCCCGTTATATTTTCTATTCCAAATCCACCTTTTTGTTAATATTTCCACATATAAGAGTTCTGAAATCAACTTGAGCTAACTTTACAGATGATTGCTCAGTTATTCGAACAATAAGTCAACTATATTTTAACCATGCGTCTTCGAACATGATTTTTATTATAAGGTATGGTCAATAGTCTTTCTTTGATATTTCGGCCAGAAGTTATTAGCGGCTCGCTGAAAAGGAAGAACTAGCTAAATGATCATTAATATTTCCGTTTCGTGTATCTTAGGAGTTTATTCACTGCTGCAGGAAAGACAGATGCAAAGATTTTCATACGTATAAATGAGGATAGGAAGATTATCGGCAGTGTACAGGATATTGCTAATAATAAAGATAAAATTGTAATATATAATACTAAAATGGCACCAACCGTGATGTACAGCAGCGAGGCCTTGACGTATCAAGAAGAGCACAAGAGTAAACTCAACGTTATCAGTATGCAATTTCTGCGTAAGATGTGGGGCAAGACGTTAATGGATTCCTTGAACAGAAGGCACTCGCATATATTCGAAATGATCATCAGATGTAAGGAGGGTACTTTGTTCCCTCTGTTCGCTGCATTCCAATCGAGTAAAAACCACTCACATGATCCAAATTATAAACAAAAATTTCAGTTACTTGAATAAACATAATTTCATCAATGTTAGACAATAGGTAATTGATGGATTAAATTAGATGATTGAATGTGTCCCCTGAGACTCTACATTTTCCCTTTAACTCACAACAATTCCTTTTCACACCGTACCACAACTTCATGGATAGGGAGGACCTTCAGCTCAAGGTGGGTTCGCAGCCGTCAAGAACACCAGCTTTGAGTACTAAGAGTAAACTTTTCCCCTGAAGGTACTGGCATCTCGACTCTCCGGAGATGAACCCTCTCTTGTGAGCTAAGTGTTGACCTCGCAGAAGGCCCGTGACCAGCCGTAGTGGATCCAAAGCTCAGGCCTTGTCCGTATTGCCAACTTACTACCTAAGAGGAAATTTCTGCTGTTGTTCTTTCATTGAGCTTTCTGAAGTCCATAATCTGTCTCCGGACTTTCCCGAAGCCTCACATGTGTTTCGATTCCGACTAAGGTCAGATGATAATACGAGGAAAACTCAGGAATTAGAATGAACTTTTTAGATCATTACCATGATATACTCCTTCTTCCCAAAGTGTTATACGCTTCATGAGCGCACTCAATACTCGATTTTGTGTCAGGAAGATAGTGTATGCTTTAATGACATTGATTTTTGCCCTGTTGAAATCGTTTTCATTGGCAAATCTATCCTTTTCTTCCTTGGAAGTATGAAACTCGGTTGTTCTGAATTTTTGGACTACAGCGTTTGAAACATCTCTCATACACACTTTTTTGCCAAATCTTCTTCCGTTATATCAAAAAATATGAATAATACTCCTTTTGGTCTATAATCTTTCAACCGTTAAGTCTTCCGTTCTAGATCATGCACATCACTCTGTACGCTCTTAGATTCTTCGCATTCAAAGGAACCTGTATTAAAAAAATGCATATAAGGGGAATGATTGGAACCTCCAATGAGGAAACATTCAGAAACACAATACCAGGTTTCACTTAGTTGAAAATAAGGTACCTGTAGAGAAATCAACTTGTAGCTCAAACTGCTTGACCGAATCCAACTTTCCTTTAAGATCGAAATCATTTGTGATTCGAAAAGTATCGGAATCGTCTGGAACTTTAGATCAAATTTTTAAACAGACCTGCACGTTTGGAAACCGAACTGTGCGTCCGTTCCTGGACAGAGATGCCTCCAAAAAAATAAACCAATAAAATAAGTGAAGATTGCGTAATAGAGAATGGAGAAGAATGATAGCCTCGACGGAGACAATCAAATTCTGATTTGAAGATTTTATACATGAAAATCGTGGTTTTGGCTAAAATTCGATGAAAAAATTGAAAGTCTTATATAGAGCCTGCCGTTGGGGTAAAAAATGTGTCTCTAAAAAAATAAGTTTGAGGGTCAAAATAATAATCAGATTCAAAATTCTTGGGACACAAGCTTACTCGCACCCCTGAAAGATGAATTTCCAATCTCAATCGACAAATTTTCATCGAAAGAGTCGAGTTTTGGAATTACAATATTATTTAATCAAGATAATTGAATTTTCAAATGATGCGGTGAAGTGGCTTCTGCATCCGTCTGGCAAATTCCACGGAATTTCACCGAATATCTTTGGTGGAGTCACGGGAGCTGCTTCCTGAGATAACTATACCTCTACTTTTTTTCAATTCCTTTGCTTTTGATGTTGTGTTTGGCCAGGACCGAAAATGCAATAATAAAACATAGTTTGTCTACGCTTGTCAAGAAGCACAATGTCAGTTCTTCTGTGTCGAATGGGAACTTTTGAAGAGAAGCTCTAGTTCCAGTATATACGGCACACCTGGTTCTCAACAATGGGCTTTATCCTCCCTCGCAGAGTGATTGCCAGAGCCGGGTCGCGGGCAACGCCATTGAGTACTCTCAAGGCCACATTGTGTGTGTACCAGGACCATTCGATATTATATGTCGTAGGTAATATGGCAATTCAAGATACGCCCTGCACCTTTTGCTGGTAATCTCTTGACGCAATATGTTGCTACGGTATGCTAACGTAGAACCGTCCTGAAACGCGTAAATGAGCATCTGTGCGTTCCTTAATTGAGCACAGATGGTTTGAGGAGAGCAAACATTGACTCATGTTGACTTTGAAATGGAACGCTCCTTTCCTACACTTTTCATGATTCTTGAATATTGGCAGAAAGGAATCTCTACAGTTTGCGATTATGTTGGCAGCACTTGGGATAATCTGCTTGTAGAGGCATTAGGGACTGAGAAATTCACGACCGCCTTTATGGCGTGCGATGTATATGCGTATAACAAACGAGTTGATATGCAAGCTCCACTTTATATGCATTACCTTGCGAGTAGTGGTTTCAACGACATTGAGCTCGTTCTTTGTTAGTGTAGGACCGGGATACTAAACATGATAATCGCAGATATTTATTTTATCTATTTATTTATTGCGTAAAAGTTTCTAGGGCTAGATAACCCTCTAAGGAACAAGAAATCACATGCTTATTACAGTATATTTATGTGCGGCCCTGATCGACAGAGTATATAAAAAATTAAAAAACAAATTTATGAACTGAATACAGAGTACGAACAAGCGGAATTACGCACGC
>WSXT02036629.1:0-13506 GCA_011762715.2 Neuroterus valhalla
TTTCGGTTACCGGTGCTTTACCCTCTTCTTCAACAGTGATTTCTTCAACCACTTTCTGCTTTCGTCCTTTACGCTTGATTGTTGTTTTCTTTGTTGTCTTGCGTGGTTTGCCCTCAAGTGTTATTTCCTTGGTCACAGTGACCTGCTCTCGAACCTCTTCTATATATGTTGGCTTTGCGAATTCTTTCTCAGGTAGAGGTTCGAGGGGTTCTTCAACTAGGACTTCTTCTTCTGGTTTTTCTATTACTTCTTCCACTAGGACTTCTTCTTCTGGTTTTTCTATTACTTCGGTTACCTGTGCTTTACCCTCTTCTTCAACAGTGATTTCTTCAACCACTTGCTGCTTTCGTCCTTTACGCTTGGTTGTTATTTTCTTGGTCGTCTTGCGTGGTTTGCCCTCAAATGTTATTTCCTTGGTCACAGTGACCTGCTCACGAACCTCTTCTGTATCTGTTGGCTTTACGAATACTTTCTCTGGTAGAGGTTCTAGGGGTTCTTCCACTAGGATGTCTTCTTCTGGCTTATCTACTACTTCGGTCTCCGGTACTTTTCTTCGTTTTATTTTCTTTGTCTTTCCTTTCGTGTCTACGTCTATGATAGTTATTTCTTCAGTTTGGTCTTCTGAAGTAATGACTTCTTCTGCTTCTTCAACACTTGTCGGACTTATTTCTTCAATGTCTGTTATGCCTGTGATTTCTTCGATAGGCATGAACTGTTTTTTGGGAATTGTAGGTAGAGGAGACTTTATGTTTTCAATTTCTTCTTCTATGACTACTGCTTTATCTTCGCTACCTTCGTGTGTTTTCTTCTTTCTGATAATAGTTTTTTTGGTTTTTACGGCATCATTTTCTCCATCTCTACTGCTTCGCCTGAATTTCGTTGTATACTCTTCTGTTATCTCCGTGTCAGAATCGATACTTTGTTGTTTAGTTGTGCCTGGGTGTTCGTGTCTAATTGTGTGGTGTGGTAATGTAGTTTGATGTTGTTTCACTCGTGCTTCTGTTGTTTCTGAAATGTGAGAACAGGTGTGGCATGATTATTGTGTTAGGTGTCGGTGCTCCTTGTTTGTATTTGTACTTTAAACATTATGAGACGTTGTTTTTATCAATTTTGCAGGTTTATGGGCAGTTTTATGTCCACATACATGACACGTATGAAGTATGTGATTTTGAATGTTGCTGATGTAATTATTTTTATGGAAGACATTTTTAATAGTATAAAATGAAAGTTCAGAACATCCTATGTAAACTTGTTCTTTAAACGCTTTTTATATACAATATTTTCAGTGAAGGTTTTTTTTGAAGCTGTCTTTTAAATCTAGATTATAAAGTATATACAGATGTACGACTTATTGTAAATCTGTTTTTGGCATGAAGATACCTGTTTTTTTGAAAAAAAATTAAAACAAACAAAAAACTTCCGTTGACAAGAATAACTAATGAAATATTCTCTGTCACGTTTGGCACCTACCTTCAGTAGTGTCAGTAAAAATAATAATTTTACTGAATAAAGGGAAAATGTAGAGTTTCATAGAAGGTAACCAAGTCCATTGCACGAAGTAATCGAATTTCGACTTGTGTATCTTAGAAAGGATAATTTATAGTTTGCAGCTCTGATTGATTATGAAGAATGTCTTATTAGCATCAATTTTGAAAAGCAAGAACTTACCTTCTATACGTTCCAAATGTTCGTCTTCAATTGAAATATTAGCTAGTTTGGAGGAAGGCTTTGCAGGTTGTGGAAGATGAGATTCACTTTCACCAGTTGTACCCGATTCAGTGACTGTGATACTATGTTTAATATCTGTCATTTTACTTGCTGTTTCAGAAACAGGTTTCTTTGTATCAAATTCAGAAGCTACATCTCCCGGCAATATTTCTGTTTTCACTGCTACTTTGCGATCCACTACATCCAGTTTCGCACTGCCTTCTTTTGCGACACCTTTTATCACATCCTTTGATTCTTTCTCTGTCGCAGTTACTTGTGTCACTTCTAAACCTTCTGAAACTCTGAAGCTAATTCCGGCTTGAGCGACAGAAGATTTCCTCTCTACAGTAAACGTAGTTTCACTTTCTTGAACAATATTTTGTAATTGTTCTAAACTTTCGAAAGGTATTTGCTCTGGAGTAATATTTTTAAACTCTATTTTTTGGGAATCTGGGAGGTCTTTTGTGCTTGTTGATGTAATTATTTGCGTTGTTGCAGCAGTTGGTCTGCTAAGAAGAATTATCTCAGCTGTCTGAGAAGTTGGTACGTTGGATTTTTGAAGCTCATTCTCATTCTCGTTGTACATCACCTCAGATATTGTCAAGGAAATCATTCCATCTACATTCACGTTTCCTTTCTGCTCTTCTGGTACTTGTGACGTTGGTAACGTAACAGGACTCGTGAGTGTCAAAACTTCTGTTGTTTGCGCTGCTTCTACACTAGGTACATTAGGCATTGCATTTCGTTCCTTCGGTACTTCAGAAGTCGTTAGTGTTGTTTCAGATTCGCTAGAAATTGTTTCTGATACAGAGATGAAATTCATCTGTTCGAATTCAGTTTTGCCCGTCTGAGTTTCCACGTTATTAGATTTAGAAATTTCCTGTGTTGTTGACATAGTTTCTACTTCCAATTGTGAAACCACTTTACGGCCATATACATTAATATTGGCTGTTTGTTTTTCGGGCTTTTCAGAAATCGATATCACCTCTTCATTTTCATTCGGAGTAACTTGTGAAACTGTTACCGATGTTAATTCCTCTACTTGAGGCTTACCTTGTTGCATTTCTGGAGCTTGAGGCTTTGGTAGATCTTCTACTGATGATAGAGGCAGTTCTTGGGTAGTTTCAGCAATTTCTTTACCGGAAAGACTTGGCTGAGCTGTTTTTTGACCAGGCAAAGATAAACTTGGTAAGACATCTTCGGTTTCATTTGATAAAACTTGAGAGATTATCAAAGAAGCTAATTCATTTAATTTTGGAACTCCTCTTTGCTCTTCAGGAGATTTTCGTCTCGGGAATTCTTCAACTTCTGTCACTGCTTGTATTTCAGAGGTTTCAGCAACTTCTCTCCCCAGTATATTTTTCAAAGCTGTCTTTTCAATTGGTACTTCAGACTCTGGTAAGTTTCCTTCTACTTCACTCGTCGTGACTTCAGAAATAGTTAGTGATGACATTTCCTCCACTTCTCGTGTACCTTTCTGACCTTCTGGCACAAAATGTTCAGAGAATTCATCTGCACGTGTTACTGCAAGAACTTCGAGAACTTCTGCTGCATCCCTGCTTGTCAATTTTGATTGAGCTGTAACTGTACTAGGTGTTACATCCTCAGCCAAAGTGTCTTCTGTTTCATTATACAAAACCTGAGAAACTGTTGAAGAGGATAAAGCATCCAGTGTAACTTTACTCGTCTGTTGTTCTGGTAGTTCTCGTTTCAAAAGTTCTTCAGCAGAGGTTACAATCAGATGTTCCGTAACTTCTGGTGCTTCCCTTCCAGACATGCTGGGCAGAGCTGTTACTTCAGTTGGAACCTTAGCATGTATCAATTGTTCTTCAACTTCTTGAGATATAGTTTCAGATATCGTTATTGATGACAGTGCCTCCCATTTAGGTTTGCCTCTTTCTTGATCGGGCATTTTACCTTTGCTGAAATCTTCGACATTGGACACTGTTACTATTTCATTTGTTTCAGCTATTTCTCTTCCAAGCAAACTAGACTGAGCTGTCTTTTCAGAAGGCTTCTCAGAGGTTGGAAGTAACTCCTCGGTTTCTGTTGAAATAGTTTGGGAAACCATCAATGATGATAGAACATCTAACGCAGCTTGGCCGACTTGTTCTTCTGGAGATTCTGGTTTTGATAGTTCTTCCACACTTAACGATGTTATTACTTCTGAAGTCTGTGCTATTTCTCGCCCTAATAAGTTAGGTTTGGCTTCTTTGCTGCTGGGTACCTCTGGGCTAGGTAATACATCTTCAGATTCGTGTGACATAACCTGGGATATCATCAAAGATGAATATTCTTCCACTTCTGGTTTACCTTTTTGCTCACCCGGTCCTGCTGGTTTCTTAAATTCTTGAGCAACTGTTACAGTTTGTACTTCTAAGGTTTCTGCAATATCTCTGCCAGAAAGATGTGTAATAGCAGTTTTTTTGGTTGGCATTTCTTCTTCAGGCAGGATTTCTTCTGCTTCATGTGATATAGGTTGAGATATAATAAGTGAAGATGATTCATCTAATTGCGGTACTCCTTGTTGCTCTTCAGGTGCTATTGTTTCAGATAATCCTTCAGCATTTGTCACTGTTAGAATTTCAGTAGTTTCTGCTACTTCTCGACCAGACATACTTGGCTGTGCATTCTTTTCAGATAGAATTTCAGCCGTTGGAAGCTGTTCTCCAGCTTCGCTTGAGAAAGTTTGAGAAATTGTTATATGTGACATCGTGGCTAATTTCCGTATTCCAAGTTGTTCTTCTGGGGTTTTCAGCTTAACAAATTCTTCAAGTTCATTAAGTGTTACAACTTCAGTTGTTTCTGCTATTTCTCGGCCAATCATATTTGGTTGTGCAGTCTTTGAAGATGGTATTTCTGGACTAGGAAGCACATCCTCTGATTCATTGGACACGATTTGGGAAATATTAACTGATGTGTGTTCTTCAAGACCTGGTGTTCCTTTTTGCTCTTCTGGTAAAACTGGTTGTAATAGCTCACTTACGTTAGAAACCGTGAGTACCTCTAGTACTTTGGCTGCTTCTCTACCGAACAAATTAGACTCTGCCGTAGATTTACTCGGAACTTCAGGGCTCGGTAATGACGTTTCCACTTCGTTGGATACAACTTGCGATACATTGAGTGATAATAATGTATCGAGTTGAGCGACACCCTTTTGTTCTTCAGGAGACTGAAATTTGATAAGCTCTTCTACATTTGACACAGTCAGCACTTCAGTAGTCTCTGCTATTTCTCGACCAAACAGTTCTGGTTTGGCAGTCTTTTCAGTAGGAACTTCAGCGCTTGGAAGAACACCAACTGCTTCATGAGACAGAACCTGCGATATTGTCGCGGATGGTAACGTATCTAACTGTGTTTTTCCTTTTTGCTCTTCAGGCGCTATTGATTTTATTAGATCTTTGACATCCATTTCTGTTATCACTTCTGTCGTTTCTGCCACCTCCCTTCCAAGTAAGTCAAGAAGAACTGTTTTCGTAGGCGGAAGTTCTACCTGAGGTAACAGCTCTTCAGCTTCGTTGGAAATGACTTGAGAAACTGTGAGAGATGAAAACTCTTCCAGCTCCTGAGTACCTTTCTGCTGATCTGGTTTTGCTTTCTCTAATAATTCTTCAACGTTTGACATTGTCAGAACTTCCAATGTCTCTGCAATATCTCGTCCAGATAAACTAGGCTGAGCAACTTTAGAGCTAGGTACTTCAGCACCAGGGAGCATTTTTTCTGCTTCATGAGAAACAGTTTCAGATACTATTGATGTTGGTAGTGTCTCAAATTGTGGTTGTCCTTTCTGCTCTTCAGGAGCTTCGGATTTAATAAAATCTTCCACATTTGCCACTGTTTGTACTTCACTAGTTTCTGCTATTTCTCGACCTTGTATATCCGGCTTAGCAACCTTTTCTGTGGGAACTTCAGAGCTAGGTAGCATATCAGCTAATTCGCTTGACAAAACTTCGGAGACTATCGCAGAGGGCAATGTATCCAGCTGCGCCTTTCCTCTTTGCTCTTCAGGAACTTTTGTTTTTGTTAGTTCTTCAACATCTGTTTCTGTCCGGACTTCAGTTGTTTCTGCTACCTCTCTTCCAAGTACGTGAAGAACAGCAATCTTTGTAGAAGGAACTTCTGCCTTAGATAAAAGCTCTTCATTTTCGTTCGACATAACTTGAGAAACTGTGAGAGATGAAAACTCTTCCATTTCAGGAATACCTTTCTGATGATCTGGTTTTGCTTTCTCTAATAATTCTCCAACGTTTAACACCGTCAGAACTTCCAATGTCTCTGCAACATCTCGACCAGATAAACTAGGTTGAGCAACTTTAGAGCTGGGTTTCTCAGCACCAGGAAGTGCTTCTTCTGTTTCGTGGAATACAGTTTCAGATACTACTGATGTTGGTAGTGTCTCGAATTGTGGTTTACCTTTTTGTTCTTCACAAACTTCGGATTTGATCAACTCTTCGACGTTTGCTACAGTTTGAACTTCAGTAGTTTCTGCTATTTCTCGTCCCAATAAGCTTGGCTGTGCTGTCTTTTGACTTGGAACTTCTGGACTGGGAAGTACGTCCTCTGTTTCGTTTGACACAACTTGAGAAATATTAAGTGATATATGTTCTTCAATTCCTGGCTTCCCTGTGTGCTCTTCCGGTGCTTGCTGTTCTGCTAATTCTTCCACATTAATGACGGTAAGAACTTCAGAAGTTTCTGCTATTTCTTGTCCGAGCAAATTTGGTTGTGCTGTCTTCTGACCTGGCACTTCTGGACTGGGAAGCACATTTTCTACTTCACTTAAAATTATTTGAGAAACATTAATCGATCTATGTTGTTCAAGTTCTGGTTTTCCTTTTTGTTCTGTCGGCAATTTTCTATCAGAGAATTCTCCGACACTCAATACTGTAAGGACTTCCGAAGTTTCAGCTACGTCTCTTCCCAATACTTGAGTTTCAGCAGTTTTCTGACTAGGTTTCTCAACGTCGTGCAATGTTTCTTCAGAATCGTTGGAAACCGTTTCAGAAACAATGATCGATGATAATTCGTCAACACGGGCTCTGCCCTTTTCCTCTATTGGTGCAGTCGATTTTTCAAACTCGACAGTACTGTTTACTGGTTGAATTTGGATAGTTTCTGCCACTTCTCTGCCTATCAAGTTAGGTTGTGCTGTCTTTTCAGATGGTACTTCAGGACTTGGGAGTGTGTTTTCTGCTTCATTGCAAATAGTTTGTGACACCATTATGGACGACAATGAATCGAATTCAGGTTTTCCTACCTGTTCCTCATACTGTTTAGGAAAGAATGTATCCTCTTTATCTTGGGTCAAAGTTTCACATATTTCTAACGATTTAAGCTCTTGGATATTGATGTCAACAGTTTGTGAAGAAGTTTTGAAAACACCTTCAAATGGTTTCTCAGATTCTTCAACAAGGTTTTCTGTTACAGTGACACTCTCGAATGTATCTTGTTCAGGAGAAGCAGTTTGAAGACTAAAAGGAATATCACGGTCCTTTTTATCCGGTATATTAACCTGTGATTCTATTTGAGAAGTTTCAACTGAGCTGTATTCTATAACAAGAGTACTAGTAGCCTCTTGTTTTGGACCAATTCTTTGCTTTTCTACGAATTCACCGGTACTGATGTTTGAAACATTTTCAGTTACTTCAGCGACAACATGACTGTCCACGAATGTTGTGCCTGCTGTTTTGGACAAAGGAAGTTCTTTCGGCTTATATTCCTCTTCTTTGTCTTCTAAAGTAACAGTCGTTACCTCGATTCCTTTTTCCTCAACAATTGCTATATCTGCTGTAGCTTCCAGAGCTTTCTTATCGCCTGCATAGACTCCTTCCGACTCAGTGACTTCAACCTCTGACCTCACGACAGTCTCCAAAGGAATTTGAGACGGTACTGCTGAAGCTGTGGATGGTTTTAAATCTTCTAAATTTCCCATAGAGGAGTCGATATTTACTTCCGTTTTTTGTGCAATAACATGTCCAGTAAAGTCAATTTTAGCTGATCGTTCACTTGGTTTCTCTGGAGTATCCAAAAGAGCCTCTTTGTCTTCCGTAACCACTTCTGTTATCGTTGGTACTCCAATGTTCTCGCCCATGCCAATTGTGGCAGTTCCCCCACTTACCAAAGGTTTTTCCAAAAATTCAGTTTCTTTTTCGGAAATTACCGCCTCTGTTTGTACAATGCTCTCAAATGGTAATCGTTTTTCTGTTGCTGTAAATGACTTTGGAACTTCATCAGTAAAGTCTCCAGGAAAAGCTTCTGCGTTAACCTCCATTCTTTGAGCTACTTTATGAGCATCATAGGAACTTAAAGCTTGTTCTTCTACCATTTCTAGTTTTCCGGTATATTCCTTTTCTTTGTCAGATGTTATTGTTTCTATGATGGTCAAACATGTATCTTCTACAAAAGCAATATCAACAGTCTTCTCCTCAGGTTTCACAAAATCGTCTAATGATTGCTCTAAATCACCTGTCGCTGTTTCCGAGGTTATAAGACTGTGGAATGTTACATGATCTGAAGTTGCTGTAGCTGATTGAGTCACGTCTGGATTAAATTGACCGACATTACTTTCCACAGTAGTTTCGCTAGATTGCGCAACAATGTGAGCTGGAATATCAAATGTAGCAGATTTGACTGATGGTTTTTCTGTTTCAGGAAGTAGACCCTCGTTTTCTTGTACAATAACATCGGATATTTGTACACTTTCACCTATTTGGAAGTCCATATCTGCTGTTCGACCTGCTGGTTGCTCATCCACCAGTTTTTCTTCAGTTTCACGTGTCTGAACTTCTTCTGATATAGCTGCTTGATAAGGTAAGATCTCACTTGTTGGCCTTAAATCTTGTGGAGTTTTAATATCAAGATTTGAAATTCCTACATCACTATGAACTTCAAACTTCGTCGCAACGCCTTGAACTTCAAAGTCGACATTTGCTTCAGCGGTTTTTGGCTTGGTTCCCCTTTCGTAGACCCCTATCTCATCTTCTGCCTGAGTTAGTGTAACTTCTACTCCTTCATCTTCTGTAAAAGATATGTCGACCTTTTTGCTATCTGGTTTAATATCAGATGGTAATGGAGCTTCCATCTCTGAAATCATAATTTCAGTTTGTTCAACTACGTCAAGGCCACCCTGTTTTGGTTGAGCGATTTCTTGCTTAGGCTTTACTTCCTCATATATTTCAGTGCTGTTGGCAAGTACAGTTTCCTGCGTTTGAGCTACTTCGTGCCCTGAGGTGAAATTCAGTCGAACATTTTGTTCGGAAGGCGTTTCAGTTGGTTGAAAAGCTTCCTCCTTTAAATACAAGAAAAAATTTATGAGTACAAGTGAAATGTAGGAGGGAAAATTTTGCCGCATGTAAAGAGAAAATACGTACCTTATTCAAAACAGTGACAAGTTCGTTCACAGTCAAATTCTCAGCAGCTTCCATTTCTACTACAGCACTATGTTCTGTAGGTTTAACTTCTTCATCCCTGAGTTTTTCTGTTTCAGCGATATTAGTCTCAGTGATAATTAGCTCTTCCAACGCTTCTTGGCGAGAGAAGGCTTTATTTGTTTTCGACTTCTCACTGGTGATATCAGTTGTACTTTGTTCCGTGAGCGTTTCCGTCTTCATTGCTATTGGGTAAGCATCAAAAAGTCGTTGAGCCTTAACATCCGGATATGTTAGAGTTTCTGGAGAATAGAGAGTTTCGTGATCACTAGCTACAATTTCAAGAGTGACAGCACCGGGTCTTGTTTCAGTTAATTCAATAGTAGCTGTTTTAGTTATGGGCTTTACATCTTCGTTGTAAATATTCTCTTTCTCTGCGAGTTCTTGTACACTCACTGTTATACTTTCCAGAAGAGTTTGTATTGGTTGAGCTACTCCTTTGTTTGGTACATCTTCTGGAATAGGTTCATTAGTTGGAGATTCAGTTCTCACTTCTTGATGCGTAGCTGCGATTTGCGTTGCGAATTCGGTACTTGCAAAAACTTCCTTATCTTCCAGAATTCTGGTGTATTCAGTTTCTTTTTCTGTGATGACGACCTCAGTTGTGCGAACACTTTCCATTTCGTCGATGCCTACCTCAGCAACTTTAAAGTCTGGAATCATATCTTCTTCCGCTGGAGCTAGACCTTCTGCTGTCACTATTTCTCCAACGACAGTTTCACGTAGATCATCCCTTTCAACTTTAGCAGTAGCAGATGTGGGTTTAATATCCGTGACTTGACCAAGTGTATCCTCTGGTCTTGTTTCTTCAACTTGAAGAGAAACCACTGGGTGGGATGGTACCACTTTTCCACGGTGACTTTCAGGCATTTCGTAGATATTTAGATCTCCTTCTTTCTCTACTGATGTAGTTTGGAAGATTTCAACACTCTTTATTGCATCGTAAGTTGTCTCGACTGTACGTTCTTCTGGCTTTGGCATATCTTCCATTTTATTTTCCTGGTATTGTACAACAACCTCTCTTATTTCTTTGGCTTCAGTTGTCTGAACAGTTATTATTCCGCTTTCTGTTACAAACTTAAGATCATCTTTAAAGTCTGATGGGTAATCAGCAGTTTGTACTTCTGAAACTCTCAGATGCTCTTCCGGTTTGAAGGTTGTTTCTGCTAATGCTGCAGTTGGTTTTATACCTTCAACATACTCGCCTTCAGATTCTTGAACAACTGTACTAGAAATTGATGCAATTTCAAATGGAAGAATGGTTGTTTCAGCTGTCCTATTATCTGGTTTGTCATCGGAATGATACTGCTTTTCTCTCTCAGTTGTTACAGTTTCCGTAGTCACAATAGATGAACTTTCTACTATATTATAATCGGCAGTAACCTCCTTGATTTCTCCAACAGTCAATGTGGATTCTTGATGTTGGGAATCTACAGTCGAAACAGTTATGCTCTCGAGAAGATCGACATTAGGACGTGCTTCGAAGGTGTCAATTCTACGATCTGGAGAGAAGATACCTTGACTTTCTTGAATGGATTGTACCTGAGTTATGGCCGTTTCTCCTCCATATGATACTTCAACTGAAGCAGTTTGACCTGCAGGTAACCGTCCTGGCACATATTCACCTTCCTTTTCTGGAGCGTGCATTTCCTCAGTAACTCTCTGCGTCTGTGAAATTATTGTCTCTGATGCTACTTCAGTTGGTACTATCAGTTCTGGATAATACTTCCCAGGTTTGTCTTGAGCATGTACTTCCTCGACGACTACTGGTTCCATCGGACTAAAATTCACCCGTGGTTTAGTGGGTACAGTTCTCATAGGTTCCAGATAATCTTCAGCTTGACCTTCATTCACTTCATAAACAGTCAGTCCAAGTTGTGGTAACATTGTATCTTCAGCTTTGGCACTAATTGGCGAAACAAAATCTCCAGTTGGAACTTCATTTTGACTAACTGTAGTTTCACTTATAGTTTTAGCTTCCTGCAAGGTCATTGTCACTTCTGCCCTCCCACTCGCTCCCTGTATAGAAGTTTTCAAGTCTAACGGTTTGGCTTCACTTGGGAGAGTTTCGCTTACAACTAAACTTTCGGAAGGAACAATAGCTGATGTAGCAGAAAAAGTTGAAGGTTTGAATGCATCAGAAAATTCATCTATTCCTCCTTGAACGGTTGTTTCAGTAGTGGAGTATGGTTCCATTGGTGATATAGAGACAGATGCTTTTTTCTTATCCGGTTTTAATGATTTGACTCCATCAAGTTCACTTTCATGTGTACGCAAATGTTCTTCTGTAAGTGCGTTTACGGTATCCAGTATTATTTTGGCTGTCTCATCTTGTGGCTTACCAGGAGCTCGTTCAGCAGCTCTATTAAGCGGTATTACTTCGTTCATTTGACTTGAAATGTTTAGGGCAACCGAAGGTATCGATGTCTCGCTAAATATTTCAAACTCTTCAATTTCCTCAAGTTCTAACTCATCCTCGCTCATGTCTGGTCGTTTGGGTCTCAAAGTCTTCTTCACTTTTCGAATAGCTTCTTCCTCCTGTTCGATTCCTATTTCAGCCTCTAAGGATTCTTTTCTCTTTTTCTTTTGCTTCAACTCTCCTTTCTTCTCTCTTTCGATAATTATCAGCTCTTCCTCCATTTCTTCTTGTTTCTTCATTTGATCCTCTTGAACGATTTCTGTTACGCGCTCGTCTCCAACTTCGACAATTTGAACCCCCTCTTCCCTATCTTGTGGTATTTCCTCGATACGAGGTTGTTCCTTGGGTTTACTGTCTTTACGTTTTCGCAGTGTCGTGTGTACTTGCTGAGTGTCCTCGTATTCTGTGGAAAGTATGTGAGAATTTTTGTGTGAGATTATCATGTGAATTAAGTGTACAGTATGCATTACCCTGCTTGGCCCACGCAATTCTGCCGTCGTATAGAAAATTGACGTGCCTAACATTTTGCAAAGTCTTTTACGTTATTCTTCCTTGAAATGGCAGAATAATCAAATATAAGTTCTTACAGTTTTCAAATATTTAGGGATACATTCATTCGGAACGAAAATTTTAGATAGGTTTAATCTTAAAAACAATTCGCAGGGCCACAAAAGGGAAACGAGTTTGGACCCTTTGTGAACTTGCTTATTCTATATGTTTTTTGGGTCGCTGATCAAGATCCCGGTATCTATGTGACCCCTTACGTCTGGGTCAAGGTTAAATGAAGGTTAAATCCTTCATATCACGGAAAATAATTTTTCTGACACCATATTCTGCAAGAACGGAAAATTTAACGTTTAGCCATACTTGGAACTTATTATCCAGATGACCTATGGAAGTCATTTGAAAATCCAATTCTCTTTTGAATCATCCAGCTGGTATTTCGGCTAGGAATGCGTCCACAAACTACGTATCATTGTGTCTTCTGGGTTGTTAATTACGATCATCGTGACCATGTGATCCCATTACGTCTGGGTCAAGGTCGAATAAAGTTCGAACCCCTAATATCGCGTGATGGGGTCACATGGACACCATGATCGTGATATGCGACCTAAAAAACACAATTATTGGCAGTTTGGAGACCTAGTTCTAGTCGATATACCAGCTGGATGATTCAAAAAGAATTTGACTTTCAGGTGACCTCCAAATGGTTTCCAGAGGTCATGTCGATAATGAGGTCAAATCATGCCTGAAAGTCAAATTCTTCCTTTTCTCAGAATCTAGTGTCAACAAAATCATTTTCCTCGAACTGAGGGGTTTGAACCTCGTTTGACCTTTCCTCAGACGCGATGGGGTCACATGGACACAAGGATCGTGATCAAAAATCCAAAAAACACAATAACATGTAGTTTGAAGTTCTAGTCCTAGCTAATATACCAGCTTGATGATTTAAAAGAGAAATTTACTTTCAGATGACCTCTAAATGACTTCCAGAGGTCATTTTGAGACAAAGATCAAAGTGTGTCTTGACGTAAGATTTTCTGTTCAAATGACTTCCAGAGGTCATTTTTCTAAAAAGCTCCAAGTGTGTCTAGACGTAATATTTTCAGTTCTTTCAGAATCTGGTGTCAAAAAAATTATTTTTCTCGAATTGAGGGGTTTGACCTTCGTTTGACCTTGATTTTGACGTGAGGAGGTCACATGGACACAAGGATCGTGATCAGCGACCTAAAAAACAAAGAGAACAAGCAAGGTCGTAAAAGGTACACCTCGTCTTCATTTCGTGGCCCTGTGTTATGATAGAAGTATATATGAAAAATTTGAAATGTATCATATTTAGAAGAATGCAGGGTGTTAAATAATTTTTTTATCTTCATGCTTTATTCAAGAATATCTAAAGAACACTGTCTTTTAAAAAAAATTGTATTGCAGAGCCCAGCGTACGTAATAGGT
>WSXT02036640.1:0-28259 GCA_011762715.2 Neuroterus valhalla
CACCTGCGGTCCAGCGTTCGCATACAACATGATAAAATATCTTTAGGTAGCATATTGTATTTTAATATAAAAATCTTTCCGTGTAGAAACGACCGGTAATTTTGAAAATAGTCTAGAAATTTTTATTTCCATTGCTTTTCGAAGTTTTGATAATTATTTTGGTACTTTTCTCATTGATTTATAATTCCAAATTGACAAAAATTTATCGAGTTACGTTTTAACAACATTTGAATGGGCGCGAAAAGATGCGCTGAATTCGAATATGGGCTCTATGTTTTTAAATATCAGCTTATTTGCAACTTTAATTTTTATGGATATTTTTAATGATATTGCAAAATGATGTTGATATGTACATGAGAGACATGGTTATGATGCGATTTTCATCAAACTTTCAAACGAAAAAGATGGAAGATTAACCAGAAACAGTTGTATTTCCAAACAGATAATATGATCTTCAAGCGAAAAAGATGAATTTTTTATTATTCTGTTGAATTTTCCACAAAGCGAGATGAATTTTCGTCAACAAAACAGTTGAATTCCCGGATAAGAATTAAGAAGATACATTTTTAACAAAATCGTTAAATTTTCAACCTACAAAGATAAATTCTAAAAAAATTAATAGTCAACAAAAAATAGCATTTGAGAATAATTAACATTTGCATTAGCAACCAAAGAGTCAAATTTTTAACCGACAATGTTGAATTTTCAACCCATTAATCGATTAGCCAAATTCATCAACAAAACAAATTGAGCTGTGACATAAAAACTTAAAAAGTAGCATTTTGAACCTAAATGTTGAAACTCCAAACCAAAAATACGAATTTTTCATCTGAAAGCAAGTATGTTCTCACAAAAATATGAATTCTCCAGAAAAAAAATGAAATTTCGGTATAAAAAAAAGTCTTTAACAAATAAGTTCAACTTTCAACCAAGAAGATGAATTCGCAGTCAAAAAAGATTAATTTTCAACAAAAAATGCAATATAAATTGATTTGGAAAAATGAACAAATCAAACATTCTTTTCTTCGACCGACAATATTTTGGCAAAATTTTTTAAGATATAATTATTATAAGTCTCTAGAAAATTTGTTTCATGCTTCAATATTCTTTTTTTTTCTTTTTTTTTTGAGGGAAAGAAAAAAATGACTGAATCTTCTTCATTTTTACGTCGCTTTATATTTCATTAATTCTGATTGTTTTGAATAATCATTCATTCTCTTTCTGTTTTAATGTTTAATACATTTCGAACTATGTTTCGACACAGGTAAAAATTTATATTACTAAAGATGTTATCATATCACATAATATTCGATGAATATCACTGATGATGTAACTTAAAATCATTTTGTTTATTTAGATCAAATCGCTTGAGAAAAGAGTTTTAGAAGGAGTTTAATTTATTAAAAATAAATTGCGAGTTGAAAGCGTTTTTGGCTCTATTTGTTTTCGATTGGATGGTGATCGTTCACTTCTACAAAAATAGTTGAATTTTCAACTCAAAAATACAATTTTCAACCATCACGTTTGGTTGAAAATTCTACTGTTTTTAGTTTTAAAGTTAAATGCATGAACGCATCCAAGGTGGTAAGAGAGGGGATTGACGAGTGACAGTTATTTACACCGTTGCTCACGCGTCGGACACCTTTGCTTTAAAACCTGAAGACTACACATTACATCAAACAAAGTTCAAGCCTAAAAAACAATGCATTTTAACTAATTTGTTGAAAATTAATTTTTTTGTATTAAAAATAATTTTGGTCTACAAAGCTTTCTTTTTTCTTCAAATCTTTAACTATTTGTGTTCTTCTGAGTATTGCTACGTGTGTGAGATTTTATGGTAGTACGAACTTAAATTCGTCACAAAACCATTCTCTCTAATTAAAAGACCATCTTTCTGGTTGGAAAATTTGGTTTAATGTTCCTCTCTTTCGTTGAAGATGCATCTTTTGTGGTAGAAAGTTAATCCTCTCGAGTATAGAAGATAACTTCCATATACTTGTAGTCAGTCTATTTATATCTGAGTAACAGTATTGTAAACAATGCAATGCTTTGAGTTTGATTCGAGTTTCAATGTTGAATAGAATTTTTGTAAAAGTTGTTCTGGAAATGTTTGAAAGTTGACCTGAAGAACCTGGAATTTTGGATTTTTTTTCTTGGAATATTGAAACTGGACTTATGTAACAACCCGGAATAATCAAGTGTTCGATATTTGGTCCTGTGTTCATCTTATGGTTCTTGAAATAAGTTTTGAAGCTAATTGTATCATACAGATTTTGATTCTACTAATTTTGATTCTACTAACTTTGATCCTTCTAATTTCGATTCTAATCATTTTGATTCTGCTAATTTTGAGATATAACGAGACTCAGTAACTGATAGCGAGCTATACCCTGATCCTGACCAATTATATGAACTCAATACCACCTGAGTTTGCACACCCACGCATAATATTACACCATTGACGTCACAGTGAAGACGTCACGCCACTGCCATATTTTTATCCTCAATTTTTCGAATGGGACCCAAGGTCATTCGCTTGAATAATTTGCCTGGCAACCTTAAATTTGGTTAATTTTCCCCCAATCTTGAAAATTGTTGAGATTATAATCAAGGCTTCAAAATTGCTGCAAAGTTTGTGTCGCGACTAGAGTCTAGACTCTAGACGTCTAGGACTTGGACTTTTCTCTGTCTTTATGATATTTAAATCACCATTCGTAAAATCCAACTTTCTCCGATCAGTCCATCAGTCGTCCCAACTTGAGGACTGCACAAACTTGGGACCATTGAGCTTACATTCGAAAGGTATTATTTTTCTCATCTTTTTATTTTTATTTTGAAATGATAGGGTTGCTTCCTTCCAAAATGAGGCGAAAGCGATCAATCGGATTTCATCTTTAGAGGTATTTACTTCTATTTTTATCTATTTTTATTTTTGTATTTCTTAAAGCACAAAGTTTCAATTATTTCATCTTTCTTCAAAATTTGTCACCTCGTCTCTTTTTCATTCTCTTTTTCATTGTTGAATGTTGAGGACTATTGTTAAGTTATTATTTTACATTTTGTGGACTTGAGTTGGACATTTTTGGTTTCCTAAATATTGTATTTTTCAATTGTTGAATTCAGAAAGTTGAAAATTTGAAAGTATACCATTTTGAATGTTTATTTTGAAGCCGTATATCGTTCCGCTTTTTCACTTTTTGTTGTTGTTTTCAAGTTGTTTACCTTTGGTTCATTACATGGTTCAGGTAAAGGTAGGTAATGTTTCAAGAATGTGCTTCAAATTCAACACTTGTTGTTTAAACCTTCCATAGATTTATAGAAGGAAGACATTTTTAAGATCTTAAACTTTAGATTCAAAGGACAATCGACTTTCTAGTGATGCAGATTACATTGATAGACGACCTTTTCAACTTCAAATGCCTTCCAGGTCACTTGTTTCTAACGTCTCTAACTCTCTTAGCATCTTTGTTCGATATTCTATAGTGTTTATAGTTCTTAGTAATAATGTATATTCAATATAATTTATAGTTCAGGGCTTACATTCCGTTTCCTTTCTTATCTTATCCCCTTTTTTGCCTTATCCCCTCTTTTTCCTTCTCTAATTTTTTCAAATTTTTCCCGTGAAAGAATTTTGACCCGATATCTCCATTATTTAAAAAGTTTCGATTTATTTTCCAAGAATCTTAGACAGAATTTCAACACATCAGAAAAAAGACGCTTTGAAACCAATTCTTTTTTTTACACCAATTTAAAAAATGCTAAATGGCAGGGTAAATGAAAAGATATTCCAGGAAAATGAAAACATTAATTCTCTTGGATGAATTCTGTGTGGGAAAAATATTGAAACCAATCTATAATTCTTCGAATTCATGATATTTGAAGGCAACAAAATAGATTAATTTTCAACCAAATAGTTGATAGTTCAAACAAAAAAGATGTTTATTTCAAATTCAAAATAGTTGAAGGCAATAGAAAAAGGCGACTGAAAAAGAATAGTGGAATTTCAATCACGAAAATATGAAATTTCAACGAAAAAGTTGGTTTTAAATTAAAAAGTAGTCTTTTGATCCAAAATATTTATTTCATACAAATCGTATATGAAGATTTCTCAGTCAAGAAAGAACAAGAGTTGAAAATAAATTGTTCAATATCCATCCATAAGACGAGTCGTCTACGAAATATTAAAAAATGTTACGGAAGAGATGAATCTCGAAACAAAAATATTAATTTTTAAACAAGCAAATGAATTTTCAAGTATGTAACAGTTTAATTTTGTTCAATTTAGTATAAATTTATTGTTAAATAAATTTATTTTATATTTTTAACAGAAAAAAATTTATCTGAGCCGAATAGTTGAAATTCTACCAAAATAGTTAAATTTTCATGAAAATAGCTGAATTTTTAACCAGAGTTGGATTGTGACGATTATGTAACATTTGTAAATAACAATTTTCTCCTTGTGGTTTTTGATAAACCGCAAAATTCTTCAGCTAAACTTGAAAAATTGTTCGATTTGAGAGCTTGCATTTGATAAGAATACATTAGATAACAAATTTGAAGTTCAAGGAAATTAAAACAGAAAAAGTATGTTTTTTAAATTGTAATGATTGTGCTCTTCTAATAATTCTTCCTATCTTTTTCGAACATGAGCATGAGGGGAAAAAATGTTAATTTGCAACGTTAGTCGTTAAACTGATGCTCGGCTATCAGGGTTGCCACAATTTCTGGAAATCAGGGAAATATTATGGAAATTTTTTGATCATGGAAAATTCAGGGAAATCTCATCAATATCAGGGAAAAACGGCCCGCCAAAATTTTTTAGATTAAATCTACGGTGTAGAGACATTTTTTTGGAGACCCTTTAAATCTTGTAAAAGAAACATTTTTATGTAGGCATTTGGTTCCATACTTTTTATTTTTAATTAATCGATTCCCACAAAAATCAATATTTAGAAAAATAAATATACCTCTATAATAAATAATTGATGTTAAAACGTTTCGTCCTGGGCTGATTCATTGGACTCATCAGTAAGGTAATATGAACCGAACCTGCCTTAGACGCAAAAAAAAATGTTTAATTCTGAAAATAAATTATTTTACATAATATCGAATTGTAAGCAATGTATAAAAATATCATGTCGTATATCGTAAGGAATTCATCATATTTTCATTCATTTTTAGGATCAGATGTTCGTAAACATAAATCTCAGAAATATGTAAAATTTATGTTTTTTATGGAAAATGTATGGAAAAAAAATCAGAGAAATTTTTCTGAAATCATGGAAAAATCAGGGAAATTTTCCGTGGGTCTATTGTGGCAACCCTGGCGGCTATTGAAATTCAAGATATCATGTTTTACAAATGTACATCGTAGACTTATATGGACATAAATTAGTCGTTTTTTATTCTAGTCAGTCGAATTGTTTATTTTATGAACAAATCGTCAACAAATCTAAATTGTGGACATTTATAGCCAGAAATAGCAAGTTTATAATAGCCATATTTATAGCCAGTTTTTAATAATAAATGAAATCTCCCTCTTAATCCTTCTTCTATCTGAAATTGTAACACTAAACCACTGGTATCCTTGATATTATATATTCTCTCCTCATATCTAAAATCGATTAAAAACAAAATTAAATATGATTTGGACTTGGATCTTGAAATGGAAGCTGCAGACTGTAGGATTGAGAATGGAATGAGTTCTTAGACTCTCGTGACACGACTGAGGATATAATCAGAGAGGATCTGGAATCGACCTCGTGTCACACAAGTCTAAGGCTGATAAAATCGTGTGCAGTCGGAATCGTTAAACGTGGGTGAAAGGTGGTGGTGCATTGATTCGAATCGAAACCAAACAGAACCAGCGGAAAATGTACATTCCAGACAAGGCCGCTTGCGAGAAGGAGGCCATCGTATATCCGGAGAGAAACTAACCGTACTTTATGCTCACTTACTTACTTACTACTTACTATCTTCCTAAGCTCTGGACGATGCCTTTTGCTTTACGGTTACGTTACGCTCGACTTAAGAACCTCTTTAAGTCGGTTCGATTCCGCGAATAAAATAGCGCAGAAACAATTATTCTATCGTAGATAATTCACTGGGGAATTGAAAGTCTACGGGTCATTACTAAAAGAAATGCCATTTTTAAAGTTGTCTCACAAAAAACAAAAAAAAAAACAAAAAACAGAGATATAAATGATGAAAAAAATCTTGGCATCCGAAAAAATGAAGATCGGTAATGGTAAACATAAAAGATCCCTAATTTATCATCAATATGTTATAGACGCGGGGTTGGGGGTTAAAATCGGCTTAATTACGCTCCTACTCATCTTTCGAGTTCCGGCAGGCACCGCTGCCGCGTGAGCTAATAGTGGTGAGTGGTGGGAGGTGTTTTCTAGAGCTGTGCCTAGAATATCAGGGTGGCGACTTGACGGAGAAATAAACGGGAATTTTATTGACCAGAGAATACCGGGAATTTAATTTAGAAATCAGGAATTCATTCAGCTTAACCTAAACTGTTAAAAATTGTATCGAAGAAATACGAAAAATGACCGCTTTCCTTTTTATGAATCTAAAAGATATCTTATCATTCGAATTCAAGAATGTAACGTTCCTTTCATCTGATTCTCAAAATAAAATATATCTATATTTCATGAGAGGAAGAATCTTTTTTTTTTCCAATATAAGAAAAACTTTTTGCAAATTTGTTGCATTGTGAGATTTTTTTAGCTGAGGCAAATTTTATAATCGAATTGATAGCCCGAAAATACAGAAAGATTTAGTATCTAAATTTAAAAAAAAAAAATGTATTCATCACGTTTTATTTGCTTTTCCTCATTCATCTGACTTGGGACAGGAAATTTTAGGAGATAATTACAGTTTTTATTAAACTTTAACTTGACTTCAAATTAAACTTAAACTTTTTTTAAACTTCAAAGCATAAGTAGCATTCTGAAGAAGAAATATTTCTGAATTATAAAAAAAAAACTTGTTTACATTGTTCATTGCAAAATCATCCTTTTTAGTTAAAAAATCAATGTCTTGTTTAAAATTTAAACTTGTTTGTTGAAAATCAAATTTTTTGTTTAAAATTGCATGATTTCGATTCAAAATTCACTTGTGGTTGAAATTGTAACTACTTTCTTGAAAATAATTTATCTCTTTTGGTGAAAACTCAAGTATTTAGTTGAATAAGAAAAACATGAGAGATGGAGCAAATTGTCGATAATCTGGTCTTTAGTTGAATATTGATTTAAAAAAAAAATTAAATTATTTCTTTGAGAATTTATATACCTTGAGGAAAATTCCTCTTTTCTGTAGAAAATCAATCTTAATCGTTAAAAATTCATCTTCTTGCTTAAAAGACCTGAAAAATCATCATTTTGGTTGAAAATCAATTTCTTCAACTGAATTTCTAATTTTCAAGTTCAGATTCAGTTCAGCATCAGTTCAGTTTCAGTTCAACTTAAGTTCAGTTCAGCTTTTGCATCAAGTAGACCGGCACTGACCGGAAATATTGTATGTAAATTCATACATTCCACCTTGCACAAAAAGTCCTTTGCTTATAACAAACATAGTTGTAAATTGGTGTATTACTGAAGCTGTTATCCAATTTATTACCCTAATTTTATGCTTCACGCACATCTCAGCTTGTTAGTTTAGTTATGCTCGAGTTTGAAGCTAGGAAAACACATTGATAAACTTTTTGTTAAGAATAATCGTTTGATATTGGTAGCCTTTATTTACAGTTTGAAGGATTGCCGATGCACAAAAGCCTTAAAGTTGCCTTAAAATAGATTTAAATAATCTATGAAAACTTTTAACTAGATGCATCTGCAATTCAATTGAGTGATTTATCAACTTAGATAAACTTAGTAACTAAAGTTGCCCCACACTCGTACAGCAAAATATCTGCCGTTAATCGCGTCAATATATTATACTCAACGTCAACTGCTGCTGTAAGTGAAACTTTGTCATACGGTTGTCAGCACAGGAAAAAACAAGTGTAATCTGAACATAAGTACTCCGACATTGTGATTTTGTGGGTTACATTATTTATTCAAAGTCAACTACCGTGAATTAATTTGTAGTAACTCCGAAAATTGGATTTTTATTTTTGAAAAATATAAACATATTCACAAAACTTGTCGAAAACTCAAAATTTACACTATTTTAGGAATATTTTAACAAATATATGCTGAAACCCCTGATGTGTGTAGAATGAGTTTTGCAAACAATTTTAAAATCATATTTAAAAAAAATTGCAACCCCTGGAAACAGTGAAGAAAAAGAGGAAAGATAAAAGAGAAAGCAATCTCCGAATCCTCTTCTTTCTCTTTTTCTATCTTTCGTCCTTTTAGAAAAAAAAACACAAAACAAAAATATTCGAATTATCTACCAACGTTTCTGTGTTCACCTAACACCCTTATCAAGGTAAAAACAATATCCAAGAACATAAGAACCACAGAGAACCCATTTCTTTTAGTCTGATTCTGGAATTTTTGAAATATATCTACTTGATTAGTAAAGAATTTCTATTTTTTTCTATTATAAGAATTGCGAAGAATTTTGCGACTTTGTTGGTCCCTGAGATTTTTTTAGCCTATAATTCTTTCGCCTGTAATATTAAAATCATAATTCGGATCTTCTTATAGTTTCAAATGAAGAAACCACTTCAAGAATTTCTTCGAGTAGAAGTAGTATTTCGAAGAAGAAATATTTTCAAATTAAAATAGGAAACCTGTTTATATTGTTCATTACGAATTCATCATTTTCAAGTTGAATAATCAACCACTTAATTAAAAGATTATCTCTTTTTTGGAAATTAATGGATCATTAAAAGGTGAAGTATTCAATCTTAAATTCAGCTCTGGTTGAAGATATAACTAGTTCTTTAGAAATCCATTTATCTTTTTGCAGCGAAAATTCAAGTATTTAGTTCAATATTGATTTTTGAATTTGTAAATAAAACTACTTCTTTCGAAATTTCTATACTCTGTAGAAAATTCGCCTTTTTGTGGAAAATTAATCTCTATGGTTAAAAATCCACCTTTTTCTCTTACAATAAATTCATTATAGTTGAAGATTCATTATTTTACCTGAAAATTCATCTGTTTTTTTCAAAATTAATCCCTCCAAATGAAAATTTAATGGTTTCACTTCTAGTGGAAAATTCATTTTTTCTAGTTGGGATTTAACAGTTGGGATGAAAATTTGTCTGTTTGAATTAAAAATCTAATTATTTCGTTAAAAACTCACATATTTTGTTGAAGAATCGATATTTTGGAAGAAAATTATCTTTTCCTTCGAAAGTGAATTCTCTTGATTAAAAAAACTTTTTCACGGCTAACCATAGAAATGTTATGTTTAAATTAATGTTTAAAAAATCTTTTTTGCGGTTAACCATAGAAGTTATAGTTAAATATTTTTTATGTTATTAGAGAATTTATTCAGTTAGAAACACTTATTTTCATTGAAAAATTAATTTTTGAAGCCAAAAGCGTTATTATTCCACGTTTTGTTTGGAAATTATTCTTATTTTCTTAAATCCAACCATTTTGTTGAAAAAAATTTTTTTTTTTTTTAAACTAATTTCTGGTAAAAAACTTGATTATTCTACTTGAAGATTTATGTTTGAAAATTCATCATTTTGTATGAAAATGTAAAAATTTGTTTGGAAGCTAGTTTTTAATGGTAAAAGTTAGTTTCTATTGTTATAAGTAATTTTTTTTAAACTAAAACTTCAACTTATTTCTATTGAAAATTCAATAGTTGTAGTTGAAAATTCATTTGTATGGCTAAATGCGAATTCTTTTTAATTTGAAATTTGAGCATTGAAATTTCGGTTGACAATTTATCTTGTTTTGTAAAAATTGATTTATCTATCTGAGAATTCAACTTTTTCAGTTGAAGATTCTTTGTTTTAGTTTAAAACTCTATGTTTGGTATGGGATTGTTTTTTTTTTTAACCAAAAATGTTTCTCTTCCATTTTCGGTTAAAAATAATAATTTTTTTCATTCGAAATTCAACTATTTTGTTAAGATTTTGTATTTTTTGGTAGAAAGTTAATCTTTCTATTTGGAAATAATTAATCATTTTGTTTGAATATTCACATCCATGGTTGAAAATTGAAGTGCTTTTGGTAAATATTTATCATTTCAGTTGAAGATTCATCTTTTTGGTTTGAAATTCAACTGTTCTAGGTGGAGATTTACAATATTATGTAAAAATTCACCACTTTCGTTGAAAAATAAACAACTTTGTTTGCAATCAGTTTTTGTTTTGTTATTGTAAATTGATTTTTTTCAGTTATAAGTTTAATTGTTCCAATTTTTGTAAAAAAGAATTTATTTTTTGTGGAGAATATTCTTTTTCAAAATTAATTTATTTTGCAATGTTTGATCTGTTTTATTAAAGAATGTTTCAAATGAACGTCATAAATGGGAATAAATTTTGGGATTTGCGACAAACACGACATCATTACTTTTAGTTGACCAGCAAAATTGTAAAAATTGAAAATTGACCAGGGAAAACCAAGAAAACACCGGGAATTTGGAATCGTCCGCTAAATCGTCATCCTGAAGTGGAAAACAACCATTTATAAAGATACCTAGGACGATCCTCGAAAATTCAACGATATTTATAGATAAGTTGAAACAAATTGGAAATTTTCTCGTTTTTTAAAAAACAGTGATTGTATATAAATTTCCTGACTACTCCCTGACTTTTTCCCGGTGCTAAAAATTCCAGACTAATTCTCCGGCTTTCTCAGTGAGTAGGTGTCCTATTTGATTCTCCCATAAAATATTTTCTAATTAAAAATATATTCTAATTAAAAATATATTCTAATTAAAAATATATTCTCCGAGAAGAGTCAGCAAATTCGATTCTATATTAGCAGATTCATTCACACTTTCTCTGATTAACACCAAAATTCTTTTGTGAATTCCGCGAATCTATTTTGATCGTAAAAAATTAAAAAATCTTTTGCTGGTTGAAGTATAGTGAATTAGTGCGCATGTCTTGTTTTTGTTTATTAGAGAGAGTTTAAATAATAAGCTCAGGTGTATCGAACTATTTGTTTTGCTCAAGAGGAAATCGAGACACAGTCTCAATGTTATACAGCCATTTCGACATACAAACGATAAATTCATTATGTACAATGTATCGAATTACACAAAATGATGTTGCAATTCTTTTGGGGCAAGTTGTGAGTCAATTACATATTCAGAATGTGGAGCATCTTTCTATTACCTTTTGTTCTAATAAATTATCTGAATTTTATTCTTTACAAGGTGAACAAACTGAAAAAAATGTCATCTTGGATAATATTTTGTTTCCACACGAAGCCTTAATTGAACAGCCACTTGTTGGAATCGCGATAAGAATGTACGTATCTGGAAGCAACGTCATACATTGTCGATAGCCTTTTTTGCTGACGGAATTTACGTTTCAGTAAGATATAGTCAAACTATAATGATAAGGCAGTTAGAAATTCCCGGTTTTTCCTCTGGCCTCATTTTCTTCACCCGACAAATTTAAAGATGTATTTTTGTTATATGTATAGAAAACAACGTATAGAAATCGGAATTTTAAGGTAACATATACCTGCACAATATATGTCGCGAAGAAAACAATTATTCATTTACACGATACTAAATCGCAGACTAAAGTGATAAATATTAATCGAAACTACATTGCCGTTCACGAGTATGACATCATTTATTTATCGATGATTGATCAAGTTCTGTTGATGTTTATTATGTATATGAGTTAACATTTTTCACTTGAATTGGTAGAAAGCTATCCCAATTATGTTTAAAATGAGTCAGGATGAAGTCATTTTATAAATATTTGGAAGAGATATTCCAGAAGTAGTGCAAATTTTAATGTTTCATCAAAAGTCGCCCAAATCTCTATTTACTTCAAAAGTTTTGTTGGAAAATAAAAAATGGAACATGCCTAAAATTAGAAGTAAAAAAAAATTGAAAAAATGGAGATTTTTTTTCGGATGAAAGAAAAACCTTTCTCATGTTATTTATAAATCGGGTGATCATGTCATTTCTGTTTTTACTCTAAATAATTTAGAGAATATAGAATATATATCTGTTTGAATGATTATTTTTCTAAAATAATACTTTTAAAGTTGTTCAGAAATTGTACAATACGTGTTTTATTTGATTTTATAAAATTTTGAGAAAACATGAATATCGTCATCATTTTTGCTATATATTTCTAAATAATAATAATAATAAATCTTTAGTAAGTTACCAACAAAAAAAATGTACAAAAGAATATAGTATGTCAAATAACAACTTGAGGCCATGTTAAACTTACCCGATTCCTACCTTACCGACATCTTTTTTTTTGTAACAACTCACGTCTGCACCGAAAAAGATATGGAGTTGATATTTCGAGGAAAGCCTTAGAAAACACTAAACTATGTTTCTATACAACACTTAATTCGAAATTCAAGAAGAAAGTTTTTTTTCGAAACATTTTTTTCAAAATTTTGGACCAAATATTGTATACAAACGTAGTTTATTGTTTTCTTAGGCCTTCCCGAAAATATCAACTCAATATATATTTCAGCGCGGACGCGAGTTGTTGCAAAAAAAAAAAACGATAATTCGGGTCACGTGACCTATATTTAACATGGCCTTAAAGGGCGAGGTACAGCTACAGCTGCTTTACAACCTAACCCTTGTTATTGTTATCGTCGAATTTTTGTCAAAATATCTTTACTCTGAGATATTCATGAAGAACTTTGATGGTATATAAAATACGTGAAGACATCTTCTTTCTGATTCTCAATTAAACAATAAAATTAAGGAAAAGTAGAAAAAAATTAAACCAACAACTAAACTGCTTGGAAAACGTCAATTGCTTTGTAGGAATTTATTCGAATTTTTTTTCAAGTTCCTTATTTTAGTTGAAAATTGACCTCTTTCGGTTAAAAATTCATATTTTCGGTTGATTGTTCAATTATTTTGGCAGAAAAATTCCACGGTTTGGTAGAAACAAACCTATTTTCTCAGAAAATCATATTTTTGGGTTGATATTCAACTGTTTGTGGATATTTCGGTTTTTTGGTCTCAAAATTAAATAATCTTGTTCAAAATGCGTTGTTTATTTTGTGGAACAATTGTCTTCTTGGTGAGAGGTCCATTCTTCTGGTTGATGATTTTGTTATTCATTTGTTATTAATTGTCTCATCTGAAATTGTAACTTTTATTTTTAGTAAAAAATATACCCTTAATAATTTTTAGGTTTATCTATTCATTTTTTTTTGCTGAAGGGTTCAAATATTTTATTAAAAACTCGTCTGCTTCGTTGGAACTCGAGAATTAATTTTTTCATAATTGTGTTTAAAAATAATTTTTCAAAGTAGAAAATAAACTATTCTACTTGTGATTGAAAAATAACATTCTTGGTATAGAAGTTCAACTATCAGTCTGGAAATTCATTTATTTAGATGAAAATTCAACTCATCCAAAAGATTCTTCTTATTGGGTTGGACATTCACCCTCATAATTGAAAAGTTATCTTTTTGTGTTGGAGATTCATATTTTTTGATTGAAAATAATTTTTTACATTTTGTAAAAAATTGTCCTTTTTAATTAGAATATTTAGTCGAAAACGCGTATTTGAATATTGAAAATCAAACTGCTTTAAAAAAATCTGTTGGTCTTGAAAATTTCAAAAAAAAGCTGTTAAAAATTGGCAACCTAGTTGATGGACGTTTTAATAATAATTCAACATTTCTTTGCATTAAAAGCTGTATTGTTCTTTCACACAATAAACTAAACGCGCGCTCAGCACGCAATCAATTTTGTTCGATTTACATAATGGGAATGAAAAGTACTTGATTGTATTCGCAATCATTGATTTAATTTGAAATCAAAATTTTTATTCATGTCTCCTGAAGCCTCGATTAGATCTTGGAAGATATTGCGGAATCTAGTGCTGCTCTACTTGTGCGGCCTTGTCAGCAATGCGGCACGAGTCTATGAGCCAAAACGCGTACATCGGTTCCTCTCTCCTAGTTTTTTGGTTTTACTTTCCTTCGAATCTTTCACTTCAATTTCTGATACTCAAGAATAAGGAAAGTAACCTTTCTTTTCTTAAATTCGTACAAAAACTATTCAGAATTTGATTTTGAATTAGAAATATAAAATTAAAAACTATTAGTTGATAGTTTGTGTTGTTGAACTTTATGGAATGTCTGTAGAATGCAACAAATCAGGTTTAATCCTCTTGTTTTGCGAGCATCACGATATATTCGCTGAAGAGTTATAACCCCATTGTTTCATTCTACTCCACCGACAAAAGAGTGTTGATATCAAGAAAATCTCGCTGGATTATTTTTGGCTCATGTTCTATCTTGTCTTTCCGGAATGTCTAAATTGAATTTTAAGTACATCGGCATTCGAATGCATTCCACACATTCGCATAAATTTTTATTAGATTTACACAGAGATTTCATGACTCTTCTTTTTAATTTGAAAGCTTCTTAAATTCGAGTTATTTAGTGTACGTATATACTAAATTTAGTATACTTGTATACAAAATTTCGTATACGAATGTACTAAATTTATTATGCTCGTATACTAATTTGAGTGCGCGTCTGCAGTAATTCTACTCTATACGTGTATACTAATTTTTGAATATGTTTACTAATGGTAAAGAACCAATCAAATTTCGTCATCCTTTTGGAAAGAATTCGTATAAAAATTTTTGACTTGGAGCATAAAGAAAACAATGAATATAGAATGATAAATTTTATTTTTTGTTTTCCTTGTACGATTTTTCAAATCTTTTTTTTCTCCGAAAGGATAAAAATGTGCCCATATATAAAAGGCAAATAATATTATCAAATAATATAATAAATTTGGATAAACAAAAATAATATTGATTTAGTATATAATTTTCATATTAAAATATATTGATTTTCGAATTAGATAACATAGAATTTGAAATATAACACCTAAATTTTTTTACAATTACTATTTATTGAGAATAACAAATATTAATCATTTTAAAGTGGCTCAGGTTTTATGCAAAACGATTTTCCACTTGAACGTCTTTGTCGAACCTCCAACGAAATATATACATGTATAAATATATTTATATCAACGTGATATTTAATAATGAACATTTAAGATAAAAAAAGAATTTCAGACACAAGAAAAACAAATATTCAACAAAGTAGTTCATTTCTTAACCCCTAAAAACCAGATAAATAGTTTAATTTTCAGAAAAATTCTTATATTTCTGACCAAATACTTGAATTCCCAACGAAATAAGGAAATGTTTGAGAACAAAGGTAATTTCCAACTGTATACTAGATTTTTCTACCAAATCATTGAATTAAAAAAAGAAATCTAAAAAATAGTTGAATTCCAAATCAAAAAGATGAATTTTGGAATTAAGAAAATTTATTCCGAACAAAGGAGATAAGCGTTCAACCAAGTATGTAGCTGAAATTGAACTCTAATCAGAATTAGAATTATTATATTTTTAGTTGGGAAAATTGATTCTCAGTAAAAAGAGGGATTTCAATCAAATATGTTGATAAATTTTCAATCGAAGAGGAGAATTTTCATCTCAAATAACAAATCTTAAAAAAATTTAATTTTCAAGAAAAGAGTTGGAAATGTAACTTAAAACATTATTTTTAATCAAGATGGATTATTTTCAGTGAATGGAACATTTGAATTTCCAATTAAATAGATGAATTTTATTTGAAAAAATTAAAATTTTAACAAATAAGATGAGCTTCCAACCAAGTAGCTGAGTTTTTCAAAAAGTGGATTAACAAAATTTAAAGTGGAGTGAAAAAGTTGTTTAACTTTAACCAGAAAAGAATGAATTTACGACGACAAAGGTATAATTTCATATTTAAGGCCATGTGATCCTTAGGATGCAATCTAGAATCGATAATTATCGATTCTAGATTGCCCGGTTTTTTTTCCGAAAATAATAAATATTTAGTCTCAAAAACTGGAGGAATTTTAAGCACATGCTAACGGACGTCCTCGAACACTTTTTTTGTTGTATAATCGCAAAAAGTTTTATTTTGCTAAATTTGGTTAAAGTACGTGTATTTTGAGGTTATGTGTGTTACAACTCCCCACAAATTTTGGTTATAAATTCTTTGAAAGAAGAATTCCGGGACAATGTTAACCTATTAGTATGCTTCTTCGAATTCTGTTAAAAAAATTTAAATTTTTGTGGTAAAAAACATGGTGAAACTGAACCTGATTATTCATTCGCCAAAGTATCACATGTACTTAATCCCAACAATATTCTTCTTATAAATAAGAAATAGTTTATTCCAACCAAAAAAGACAAATTCTGAACAAAATAGTTGACTCCTCAGCCAAAGCAGATTAGTTTTCAATCAGAAACGATCGATTTTGAGATAAAAGTATCAATTTTGAAACTCAAACATAGATTATTTAGAAGAATTAGAAGAATTTTGATCCCAAATGACAAACCTTCAAAAAATTCAATTTTCAACAGAAGAGTGAAAAATTCAAGCTAAAAGATGAATTTTGAAATGAAAAAAATTTTTTTTTACTAGATAGATTAGCTTTCAACCAAGTAGATGAATTTTGGGAAAAGTTAATTTTATAGGTACCAAATAATATAATATTTATAAAGATAGTTCAATTTTCAACTCATTACTTGAATTTTCTACGAATAAGATGAATGAAGAACAAGAAAAATAATTTTCATCTGAATACCTATAGTACAGTCAATCTGTCAAATTTTGTGGGAAAAAAACCATAAAACATTTTTATGGGGAAATCGCTAGAAGAGCATTCAAAAAGCTTAACCTGAAGAATGCCTGATCGTTCAGGGGCGGGTTTTGAAGAAAACTCGAAAAATTTTTAGATTTGATATGATATATCTCATGAATGGTAAATTTTTCGGAAAATTTGTAAGAACAAAAAATGTTAAAAGCAATGTTTTATACAACTTTCTTCATTGGGTCGACATGCTGCGATGAAAAGTGCAATTAATAGATGTCGCTTAAGTACCAAAAAAAGCGTTTTCTCGATTTGTGTCAGAGAAAAAAATTTTTATCGCAAAATTGTCAATGAGAAACTGATTTTTCTGAAATTGTCTACAAAATTCATATCTAAACTCTTCTTGTCTGACTTACTGTTCACGAGTCATAGCGTGACAAACCTGTCACGGTAGATTTCCCATATTGTTTCCGACGAGGGCGGCGTTAGTGTGGATACATAATAAATCATTACTTCAGACGAAATAATTTTTTGGTAAGTTGGACTTTGAAACTATTCCAAATTATGATAACTTGTTATTATGAATTAATATATAATATTATTAATTTTTTTCCAAAACTATGCTGACTTCAGTATTGAACGTGATTTAAGAAGATTTTTAACATCTTATATCAAACAAGCTGTACAAAAATGTGCGAAGAATTGTTGTTGGACGTGCAACATGGAAAATACGCTTTTTTTGGTACTTCAGCTCCATCTAATAATTGCCTTTTTTTATCGCAGCATGTCGACCTAATGAGAAAAGTTATAGAAAACATTGTCCCCAACATTTTTTGTCCGGTGTATATCAAATCCAAAAACTTTTTGAGTTTTCTTAAAAATCCGCCCCTGTTCGATCCCGCATTTCTCAGGTTAAGCTTTTTGAATGCTCTTGTAGCGATTGCAGCAAAAAAATGTTTTATGGTATTTTTTTTCAAAAACGACCTTTCTTGTGACAGGATGACACTAAAGATGCAAATCGAACGGCTTGCCAACCTGTCAACGGCCAGGTTGCGCAGGAAGTTGCGCGAGCCGCGTCAATTGAAATGCGCTTTCGCAGCTGAATATGGTGAACACCTATTTGAATTTTAGTATACGGAAACTATAAAATTCATATATTATTCTAAAAAAACTTACTGCGCACTTAATAAATTTAGTATACATATAAAATCATGAATGACTAAAATAACGAAATGTAATGAATTTCGTAAAAAAAGGAAATTTAATATGCCCATGTATACTAAAGTTGCAAACATTTCTAACAGTGTTGGAATCATTTGCAATTTTTGTAACTCTCAAACTTCTCTTTTTCATACTTCCCGTAGTTTTATTGTATTATTATTTTGTTTCGATTTTGAAAACATATTTTGGTACTGGTTTTGAAATAAAAATTGGACAAATCTAAAGTTTTTGTAATGACTTGCTATGTAGGTCGTAAGTCGGATATATTAACGTTCTGACATTTGAGACGTGCATAAGACACTGGTTTTTCAAGTGTTGCTAGCTGGTTTTGCCAGTTCCTGATAGAAAGTGCGCTTCTACGGCTTCGGTCGGACAAATTTTTTCTCAAAATTTTGTTTTGGCCTCATTGCCAATATTTCCTTGGTTGCCTCGACGATGTAAAAATGAGAAGTCAGTCACTATAACAACTTTTTACAGAGCAAGCTATCTATCTATAGCTAGGCTTCACGGTACACGTTTCACTGATCACATTTTTTAAATAGTTTCCAAGGCCGTCCTTAGCTTCACGAATGAGTATTGAAAGATTTTATAATCATTTTTCAAATACTTTTTTATCCATCACTTGTCAAATTTGTCATATGGGAAAGAAACGGGTATTGTGGCGCGCATAACATTCAACAAATGATTGATAGAGAAATATTATTTATACCTAATGCCATTTCAAGATATGTGAAACATATATTAATATCTTAGCTTAGCTTTTTTTATAAGGTAAATCTAACCTATATCAATAATAAACTATTAAGTCACCTGAAATAATTTTCGTAACAACCAAACGCACAATTTTGTGTGAAATTAGATATTTATGTTTATTTGCAGTTGTTATGCTTTCTAATTAGAGGTTATGTTTCAGAAGTAATTAGTGCCCAAAACTATGAACTGAGCTAACTTTACTCATTTTTAATACATGAAATTCTGCGAAAAAATCTCGAGATCAATAATAATAATGTTTTAATGCGTTTAGAGAAACATCTTGCAAGCTTTAATGTTTTTTTCGCAAGTGTCTGAATAGATGAGGAAAGCCGGGAACACCCAAAAACAAACTTTTCATCTTAAAAGTTGAATAATTAACTCCATTACCCTAATTTTTTCTCTATACGAAATCGCATTTATAAATTAATGTACTGAACCTAACCTCACTCGTTTGGAATATATGGCTTGTAGATGGTGATAAAAGTCATTCATTAATAGAGACTGCGACTGGCAGCAAAACTTTCTCCCAAGTAACTATTGCGATGAGTTACATACTCTGTGAGTTAATCGCTTCGTCTTTACCATAATTTCGTGACTGCATAGAATCACCAAGTTTCATTACAGAAGTTTACGAAAATTCATTTCCACTAACTGTTTGCATACTCAAACTAACATTTCTTATCAACGATACAAAAACTGATTTTTAAACAGATAATAATACAAAAGAATATTAGTTTTCAACAAAATTGTTCAATTCCGAAACCAAAAAGACGCATTATCTAGAGAACAGTTGATTTTTAGACCCAAATATATACTCTCCCCCAAAATTTGAATGGTTTAATGCCGAATTGTTGAATTCTCTAGTCAAAAAGATACATTTTCCTCAGAACAGTTGAATTTTCAAACCGGAAATATAAATTAACAAGAAAAGAGTTGATTCATAACCCAATAGTTCAAAAGTCGAATAATTACAGAAAAGGAAATTTTAAACCGAATATCAACCAAAAAGATGAATTTTGCTACAAGTTGTTGAATTCCCGAGCCCAGACAAATTTTGTACAAAAAAGTTGAATTTTCAGGTCAAAAATATAACTTTCATGAAAAAAATTGTATTTGATTTTAGACAGCTTAGTATTCACATAAATAGTTCAATCATCAACGGAATAGCTGCATTTTATACCAAAATAGTCAAATTTTCAAAAAAAGGTTCAATGTCAAGCAATCAATTACAAAATATCAAGTATAAATTCTGAACCAAAACGGAAGTTACATTTTCAGTTGAGAAAAAATGAATAATCAACGAAAAACGTTAATTTTTCATCACAAATTTTCAACCAGGTATCTGAATTATCAAGTAAAATATTCACATGGAAAGTTTTTTTTTTTTACCAAAAAGTTGAATTTTCTATCAGAATAGTTCAATTTCAAGGAAATAGTCAATTTTTGGATGGAACAGATCAGTTTTCAATTTAAAAATATCAATTATCAATTAACAATATCAATTTCGAACAAGAAATGGGATAGTTACATTATCAGTTGAAAAGAAATATTCGCAATCGATGAAAAAAAAACAACCGATTAGGTTTATTCGTTACCACAAATTTTCAACCACAGATCTCAATTTTAAATTTGAAAATATGATTTTTCAAAGAATCATTGGATTTTCAAAGCCCCCTCCCCCCACCTCTTTCCCGCCTGTTGACCTTCTCTACAAATTTTCAACACAAAAGTTAACTTTGAATATAGTAATTGAACTCCTCCCCCCTCCCATAAGGTAATGTAGTTCATGAACGACCCCAAACTTTAAGACGGACCTGTGACCTATTTACGATAACCAGTCACTCAATTAGCCACTTTTTGGCCACTTCTTTGAGAAACAGTCACTATAAGTCACTTTGTTGTTCTTCTTCTTCAAACAGTCACTATTTTCCTGTTTTCTAGTGCTTACCGCGAATCATTGTGGAATATAAGCATTTGTTTTAATGATTTGTTTATCTTGTTTAACTGAATTAAAGCACTTATGACTTGTTAAATTCATTCTGGAAATTGTGACCTTGCACATAAAGCGCACGGTGTGGAGTTTCAAATAATAGAAAGTTCAGTGTAACGCGTAACGCTGAAACCGCGTCAGGGGAAGTGCGAGCTTCCCCGTCTCTTACTCGCTTTCTCTCCATCCTTCGCTCCCCACTGAGAGCGGTATGTAGCGGTGTATAGCGGCATCTGGCATATGTGCACTACGGTGTTTGCTTGTGTTTGCGTTCCGTAGATTGGTAAAATTGATTATTTATTGAAAGAATGAAAAAAATGATTAACGATGTAAGAAACAAAATAATGAAGACGTGTCATCTTCATATTTTCGATTATATGTAATGATTAGTTGTTGAAAATAAAATTTTCATTGAATATAATTCCATTGAATATAATATTACCGAATATAAGAGGAATTAATTAAGAATTTTGGAATGTTCCATTTTTTCGTTCAAATGTTTATTGTGAACATTCGACCAGTTTAATATTCTTCCAGTGATAGACTCACTTCTTGTCTGGAATCGACTACAAATATCTTGCCCGTGTCTCGTTGATGTCATATTCTTCAAGTTGAATACAACTGTTACTTAATAGGAGAATTTCTATACACAATTCAATATCCAGAATATGGAGTTATCATTTTTGCCGGGCGTCTCACGGCGGCTCAAGATTTTTTGTTTTTTTTTTTTGTTGAAAGTAGTCACTTTAGCTTAAAATAGTCACTTTTGTCACTTTTTAGAGTACTTTAGTCTGTGGCAGCCCTAACGATAACAATAACGTTCAATATTCTGAAGGATATTGAAGGCTTAAGGTGGTTACATCGCTATATATTGTATGTGCATAGCTATGCAAAATGTAAATTCAAAAATATAATTGAGAGGTGCATAAACATTGAAATGATGATTCTTACAACTATAATTTATAACAATAATTGATAAATAAGTTTCAACAAAAAAGATGCAATTTCAAAGTAAGCGATTAACGGCACATGCTCTAGCAAAATCAACAAATTACGAGTTTCTAATCAATGTTGGAACAAAAAAAACCTTGAATTTTCACGCCTCGCCCTATACCTGCCGTGTATAAGAGACGGACTTTGATAAACAATGTCCTAAAAACTAGACGGTCCATCCATCTGAAACTTTGCACAGATTTTGATTTATTCATAAACTTGAAGTCCCCAAAGTTTCAGAAAGATAGCATGGATTGCGATTTGTGATAAAACCACCTTAACGAAAATTGACAGCCCGTTATTTTGTTCGAAACAGGTGGATTTATATACACATACACGTTCCAGAAACAGAATGGAAAGATCCGCGAACAACAGGACAAGCCAGCAGATCAAGCAGCAAACAACAACATAGAAACAGTTAGGAATTCCAGTCACTTTGAGTTTAAGTCCATAGTCCTCGTCGTGAAGATGATAACCAACAATCTTTTCCCGGAACTACATCGTTTTTACAAAATATAATCATTAAACAGTGCATTCTGTAAGATGGGAATTTCGGAATTTTAGTCTCTATTTTTCAAGTTTTTTCCCTGACGAGAGAATTTGGCTTCCAAAAATATTTAGCGATTTGTCAATTAGTTAACCGCAGGGTTTCTGCAGAACCTAGGAAAGTCATGGAATTTTAAATACAACCTGAAAATCTGGGAAGGTCCCGGAAAGTATCGTTCTCTTGTTAGCGATTAAACTATTTCTTCCAAAATTAATATCTTTTTGTTGAAAATACATCTTTTTCTAGAGAATTCAGATTTTTTCTTCGAAAATTCAACTGTTTTACTAAAAAATTTTCTTTTTGGATTGAAAATTCATCCTTTGTTTGTGAAGTATTTTCGGTTAAAAATTCATTTTCCATGGTAGAAAGTTGATTTTTTTGTTATTGAAAAGTCTACCATCATATGTTTTGGCAGAAGGTCATATTTTTTGCTTGAAGATTCATCCTTCATAGTGTGCGGCTTTTTTGGTTGAAAATTTGTCTCTGGTTGGAAATTTACATATTTTGGTATGGAAGTAATCTTTTTTATTGAGAATTCTCAGGAAAAAAAGATTACTGGATTAAAAAAAAAACAGATTATTTAATTAATCTCTCTTAGTTGAAAAGTAATCTTTTTTGGTCCCAAAGTAATAGTTATTCGTCACAAAGTAATCTGTATTGGTGGTATTAAGATCTACTGCTTGGTAGGAAATCTCGTCTGTTTGTCATTTAAACTTCCTTTTTTTAAATACAATTTTTTTGTTGAAAATTCATCTTTTAGTAGAAAGTCTACACCGAAATAGATATCGAGTTAATATTTTGAGAAAAGCCTTAGAAAACAATAAACTACGTTTGTATACAACATTTTGTTCAAAATTTTCAAAAGAAAAATTTTTTTGATCATTCTTTTTCAAAATTTTGAACCAAACGTTGTATACAAACGTATTTTATAGTTTTCTAAGGCTTTCCCCAACAAATCAACTCGATATCTATTTCGGTACGTACGTGAGTTGTTGCAAAAAAAAATCGATAATTTGGGTCACGTGACCCATGTTTAACATGGCCTTAATTCGTGTTTTTTCCGATCATTGTTCTTCTTGAGAGAAAAATAAATCTCTTAATAGTGTTTTTGAAAGTTTAATTATCTTGTTGGAAACTCAACTACTTTATTGCAGTCATATTTTTCGGTGGAAAGTTCAACTGTTGGGATAGAAATTTGACTATTTCCTTAAAGTCCTCTTAACAGCTTATGGTCAAATGTCAATCTTTTCGTTTGAAAATCCAACTATTGGGTTAAGAATGCATTTATTGAAAATATAAATATATTTTTAGTATGAAATATTAATATATTTGTGCTAAATTAAAAAATTAGGTTAGAAATTCAATTTGTGCCCCTCAGAGGATAATAATCGAACATTTTTGTGTAAAAAACTGTTGTTTTTTTTCTACAAGAAACTCAACGCGCAAAAAGGGCGTGATTGATAATACTTGTCCCTAAATTTCTGAATAAATTTATTTTCATGGTGGATCCAATTCTCTAATTGAAATCAAATAATAATTTTCTGTAATTCTCCCTGTTGTTTCAAATGCAAGTTCAAAGTTGTCTAACTCAGATCTTTGATTCTTAAAAATATGATTCAAAATCTGATTGCGCAGTTTCAAACTTTATCTGCGCAAACGAAATTTCAAGTGATCAAAAATGGAGAATGTGGAATAACCTGCAGCAACTCTGAAAACTTAATTCACCAGTCTCGTTTTTTTTATTTTAAAACGAAAGCTCATTTATTCACTTGAGTATACATTTTTGAAGGTCACGTTGAGGAAAGACGACCGATACATTTTTTATCGCATCTTATAAAGCTTTACCTCTTCCTCGTACCTGACGTCCAAAATGTTTTATTAAAATGATAACAGTTGTGAGGTAACAATATTATCACAATTCGTGCTTACAGCTTACGACTTGCGGATGCGTTTTTTCCTCTTATCTATAGGTTTCCATTGGAGAAAACTTTCACTTTGCGTAATCTTCGCCGTGCTAAAAATTGAATTGAATACCTACTTCGAAATGCATGTGTCAATTATAACTATTAGAAGGCTTTAATAATAAAATTGGATATCAGGTTTAATGGAAATCTTTAACATACGGTTTTGATAGAATTGTAACTTGCTATTTGTTGATTCTTCAAACAAATTATTGAAATATTAATCATTGAATATGAAAATTTTATCAGTGCAATAAAATTTTAGTAGGCCATGTGTTTGGTAGATTCAGTGACAGAGTGGGGGCCGTCAGAGAAAGTTGACTTTACGTACTAAGATAACCTTCAGAATACGTTTCCGGATGATAAATTTTATTAGTGTTTACCAATTTTGCAAAAAATGGCTCTGCAATGGTACAGTTTACTATAATATTGATAAGTATTGAGATCAATTTTATTTTTCCTGGTTTTTGAAAAATTCTTCTTTTCCCTGTTATCAAAAAAGTTCCTCTTTTTCTCATTTTTTCTCTCAATGTCAAACTGTTGGCTTGAAGAATGAATTGTTTTGTTGAAAATGCAACCATTCCTTTATGATGTAATTGTTTTTTGTGGAAACTTCATCTACTTGATTGGAAGTTGAACTACTTACAAATTCATTTTGTTGGTTGAACATTCATCTCTTTAATTGAAAAATGATCTGTTGATATCAAAATAAAACAACTTTTATAAAAATTCGTGTACTTTATTGATAATTGGTCTTTTTTGGGGGAAAATTGATATTTTTGGCATAGAAGTAATTTGTTTGGTGTGATTTCATTCATTTGATTGAATGTTCAACTCCTTTCTTGAAAATTCATGAAGATTCATCGCTTTGGTTGAAGGTTATGTTTTTGTAACTGTAAATTCGACTTCACTCATTTCGCGTTATAGAGCCGGTATCGGGGGTTGGCGGCCCTATAACAAAAGGAATTAAAATCCAGTTCGAACCAGATTGGAAGCGACGACCGATCACGCTAGCGTAAACACTCAGGACCGTATGTATAGCCTCTGAATCCAGTCCCTTATTATATTCACAATCTTTCAAAAAATAACTAGGGCCGGCACTACAACAAAAGTGGCCCTATAACACGAGATGAGTGTATTTCACTTTCGTTTATATATTTTTTCATGAATTACTTTTTATCTGTTCATTTTGATTGCTTAGGAAAATATAAAAAATGAAGCTGGAAAGTGACCATGTATGTACACTTTCCTTAAATTTTCTTACAAGTATTATTTATTCATAATAACAAATATTGATAATTTCAAACTAGTTCAGATTTTCTGTAGATCGATTTTCCACTTGAACGACAAATCTGTCGAATCTGCAACGAAATACACACACACACACACACACACACACACACACACACACACACACACACACACACACACACACACACACACACACATATATATATATATATATATATAAACTTGATATGGAATAGTGAACATTTGAAACGTACCTAGATGAAGTTTCAATCTAATACAAGAATTTTTAAATCAAATGACGAACATTCAAAAATTTAATTTTTAAGAGGAGAGTCGAAAGATCAACGTAAAAGCTGAATTTTCGAATTCAAAAATAATAATTTTGAACGAGGTAGATAGGTTTTCAAACAAGTAGCTGAATTTTTGGAAAAGTGAATTTTATACCAAATAGTTTAATATTGATAAAAACAGTTCAATTTTTAACTATTTACTCGAATTTTCAACGAAAAAGATGAATGAAGAACCAAAAGCTAATTTTCAACTGAATACCTCAATTTCTACAAGATAATTTAATTTTCGATTAGAAAGTATGAATTTCCAACTAAAATAATAAATATTCAACCAAAAAAGGAGTTTTTATAAAAGTTGTTTAACTTCAAGAATAAATTCGGAACGGAACAGGTATATTATACTCAAGCAAGATTTTTGTTTGAAATAAAAAACAACTGAATTCAACAAAAAAAAAAAAAAACGAATGTTCACTGAATGGTTGAATTGCAGTTCGATATGTTTTTGGTGGAAATTGGCCAGGTTGCGCGACCCGCGTATATCGAAATGCGCTTGCGCAGCTGAATATGGCAAACACGTATTTGAATTTTAATATACGGAAACTAAAAAATTCATATATTTAAAAAAAACTTACTTCACACTCAATAAATTTAATATACATACAAATTCATAAACGAAATTCAGTATGTAAGTATACCAAAATTACGAAATGTTATAAATTTTGTAAAAAAAAAAAAAAATAGAAAATTCAATATGCCCATGTAAACTAAAGTTGCAAACATTTCTAACAGTGTAGGAATCTATGCGACAAAGCCAATATTATCCCTAAATTCTTCCTTTCTTTTTTATTTATAGGTACACTGAAAAAAAAGTTTTTTTCTACCAAGAATACAAAATATTTTTATCCAAGTTTTTGAATATGCAGTATTAGTTTCTGAATAATAAAAACCTGATATTTTTCTCCTGAGAATACCCAAGTTTTTTGCATAGCTAAAGCCTTATGTGTCGTTCCCATTGCAACCGCAACGGTGGCGCCACGGATTGTCTGATTTCCCTCCAATTGAAACATTAAAATTATCAAGAATTTACAAGTTTTTAATGGATTATTCAATGTACAAATTTATTCTAATAAAATAAAATCATGAATCAAGCTGTTAAAAGTAACTGAAAGTTGAATTTTCTAATAAAATAATTATCAATTCAATTTTTGATGCATTAGTCATATTAAAAAAGGCCGGTAATAATATAAAATAATTGTCACTTGAATCTGTGTGAACCAAGTGAGGTTAAGTCAGCCAGGTTTTTATTTTGGTATTTTGCTGTGAAGGAACCCAATTTTCTGTAAAATCAGCTTACTTATTAGTGATGAAAAAAAATTTTGGTTTTTTTATAACTAATATACCAGTTTATTTAGAAGGAAAAATTTCCTAGGTGGAATAAAACTTTTTTCAGTGTACAGAATGAACCAAATATTAATATCAAAAAGTCTTTCAGTGTGGTCATAAAATGCTCATAATTTCTATACAATTTTTAATGAAAATTTTCTCCTATTGAGGAGAAAGGGGTGAAGTAAATTTAATCTTTCAATCATCATCATCTAAACGTAAGAATGCACTTTCAGAGTCGGAAAATGATGTAGTTGGTGAGCTGTGTAGAAGGCAATGAGGCCAAGGCGGAAGTGGCCAATCCTATTGACCGACCTGTTAACATCTGCTGCGCTTTTAATCACGCATGCATCGAAGCACGTGGTGAAATGCATGACAGCCAAAAATGTCAAGAGTGGGGAGAAAAACTACGATCATTTTATGATAAGAACGTGACGGAAATTTCGCGTGCCAAAGAGTCGTGCGAAACTAGCAATAATAAAAGATTGCAAAATCTGAAATCTGAAGTGGCAGAAATAAACTATTCTCTTCCGATAGCATCGATTTCATTCTGAAAGCAATGACCTAACGATGACTCAACTTCGTGAGGCAGTCCATAAACTCCATTACCAATTTTGCGCTATTCTTACACAGAAATTCAAAATTGTGAAAAAGAGGCAAATCCGAATTTCTATTTAACCCCAACAAGTTTTGAAGCTCCTGTAAATTATAATTTTGAAACAGAGAATCCAGCGATCAAACTTGGAGAAACACCCTCAAATGTATCCATTGAAATTTCTAGAAAGACCAAAAAATGAAGAAGAAAAAATCTGCCCGCTGCGCGGGCACATTCTCATCGCGCGCAGCTCGCTTCGCTCGCAAGTTTGAGCGCGCCTAGGGCGCGCGTCTTTCGAATCTCGCGCTTCGCGCTCGAAGATAATCTCACCTCGCGCTCCGCGCTCGGCTTTTGTACCTCCCTAGGGTTGTATAAAAAGCTTGTGAAACTCAAAAGCGAAATGTCGACTACTTTAATTTGATGAGTGTGAATTCTCTTTCTACATTCTCATCGAGTGTCTCGTGCTGCGCACTCGATAAAAGTTTGTCCAAAACGGTGGAGAAGTTTTGTTGCCTGA